>CM041777.1:233538688-233623849 GCA_023374045.1 Limonium bicolor
CCAGATTATTTTAGCTTGGGATTTTGGAAATGAAGTGAATGTTTGGAATGAAAAGGATAAGGTGTCGGCATCTGGGATAGTTGGCCCAACACCATCTCAAGGATAGAGAAAAAAGTCTAGGTTACGGAATAACTCTGCAAAATCTTAAAAATTCGTTTGTTTTATACATAATTCTTGAAGACGAATATTTTCGCTTACAAAAGAGATAATTGCGGTTAAATTTATGCTTTTGATCATGAGTACGTGGTGTTGAAAGGTATTGCGGAATAAGGCATTACTTCACACCCCTTGTCATCCAAAGATCAGAGGAATGAAAATTGGTGGAAAGTCTCGGGCTAAGCTAACTTGTTTTCTGTAATCTAGTTTCTCTATGTTCTTACAAAATTGTTCTTCTTTCACTGTTTGTGAAAACCTACCTCTAAAGAGCAAGATTATTCTTTCATTTATCACTTTGTTTGATTTCCCCCTGCACTTGTTTGATCTTGAGATTATTTGACGGCTTTAGAGATATTCTTATTCATTATTTGCTTGAGGACAAGAAAAAGCTTAAGTGTGAGGAAGTTGATAAGTGTGAAACATATAGGCTTTTTAGGGTTTAATTACCTTATAATCTGTAACAATTTAGGCAATGTTTCCCACTTATTATGCGTTTTTCCTAAGATTGATGTTTTTATATGAATTGAAGCATTTTATGTGTTAAATATAGGAAAAACCCATGGAAATGAAGATTTTACGTCATAAGGATTACAACGCAACAAACGGGGAAAAAATCAGGAAAAACAGGCAAAACTTGGCCACGTCCGGCCAAACTTACCCGGACGCAAATCCGGATGGCCGTTAAAGAACACGTCCGGATCCGGACGCAAAGCCGGACGTGACCCGAGATTCAGATCCAAAAGTTCTGCCTCACGTCCGGATCCGGACACAAACCGTACGTCACCCGAGATTCAGATCCAAAAGTTCTGTCTCACGTCTGGATCCGGACACAGATCCGGACGTCACACAGAGACGAAAAATAAAAATGCATCGCGCTGATAATTAGGCTTTCGGCGCAATTATCAGCCGAAAGCAGAAGTTTAGCCCATGCTCAATCAGTTTAGCCGATGCCCATGCTCAATCAGTCTTACCCAACTCACCACTAACCAATGTTTTTACTTTCAAAGCCTATTTAAACTCTCATTCAGCTCCTAATTCATTCGCACCAGACGCTCTCGTCTACTCATACACACTCTCCCTCTCTACTTCTGCTTCCGTTCACGATAAATCCCATCTCCAGTCACCAATCTTTCTCCATAACCTTTCTCCCTCAGTTACAGACACAACCCGTACTCACGCGCCTCATTTAGCCACGTCCGAATCTGCGTCCGGATCCGGACTGACCCTCAGCGGCGCGTCCAGATCGACGTTCGACCCAACCCATCCGGACGTCTCACAAACATTCCCAGAAATTCCATTTTCGCTTCATTTCCATCAAGTCCACTTCATTGTCGCCAATTCCAACCTCCAAACCAGCATAGCGCAAGGACGAAGGGAGGAGCAAGCAAGAGGATCTTCGTAACAGATGATTTCTCCTAACTCTCTCTTATTTATGCTTTCAATTGCTATGTCTAGCTAAGAAGATTTACTCTAGGGGAAGGGATTTTGTAATTAGTTAAACTCTGTATTATTTTACTGCTTAATTGAGACTATTTGGATTGCTCAGGTTAATGCTTTTAAGTGCTTTTAATAAACGTCATGACTTATTATAAGCCTTCGAATCGTGTTATGATCAGATAAGGTGATTTGCATTGACGGTCCTATTAACCTATTGCATGTGGTAATTACAATCGGATAGATTATATTAGCAGTTAGGTGCTTTAGTCCGGTCCAAACCAGACTAGTAATTCTGTGCGATGAAACCATCTAGGTATACCCGTTAACTCTAGATTAGAGCTACGGGTCCTATCTAGATGAGCTATCTGGAATTAAGACTTAATACAGAATAGATATTTGAAAATTACAAGTCGATCCAAGCCTCCGTTAAGGTAGTAGGATATGCAGAACCTAGCTAGTGAAACAGCTCCCTGAACCTAGAGACTCGTTCATACTTCCTATCTATCGCTTTTATTTATCTGCTATTTATTTTCTTGTCTATTATTGATTCCAAAACCAAAACAACCCCTTATTCGTTACCCATTGCCTAAGGCTAGACTTATTTTCTTCAAGTCCCACAGATTGATACCTGGTTGCTTCTTAATTGCTATACTACTATGACCGGGATTTTTTGCAACCCGATGGTCTGTTGATTTGTTATTTTCTAGAACTATTTCTTGGCTTTTAATATATCAATTAAACCGTTTGCACTTTCTCTTTTTTTTTTGCTGTTCGGTTGGAAGGGAAGAAGAAATTACCGAGAAAAGGAAGGAGCATGGGCATAAGAGAAAGACTAGTGGGTATTGGTATTAGAAGAGGGAAAAGTAGCTAGGAAGCTAGTTGTACTTAGTTGCTTTATTATATCTCATGTTGCTTTTGTTTCTTTCCTTTTTCCAACAAGTAGTTGAGTGAGAGGGGGGAGAAAGATGATGTACTCAGCTGCTGTATAAGGGAAGGATGGGATGGGATGTCATCTGAATGTGTAGGAAGAAGAAGAGAGGAGGTAAGGTAAGGTACAAGTGATTCCCTTACTTTATGCTTTTACGTGTACTTGCTTCCTTATTTTATGTCTAGTCTTATTTTCTCTTCTTATTCTTTTGTTTGTAACAGCCAAAAACAATGAAGGTTGGAGGGATGTTAGCCGAGAGTGTAGGAAGAAGATGAGGGAAAGTACAAGTGATTTCATATTTTTATGCTTTAAGTTTGTACTTTTTTAGACTAGTTTACTCTCCATTTGTTTTCTTTTTTAGTAATAGTCGAGACCATGGGGGAAAAGTGGGATGATGATTCTAGATGTGTAGAAGAGAAAGGGAGAAAGAAGTAAGGTAAGTACAAGTAGACATTTTTATAAGTAGACTAGATGCACTTGATTCTCTTTTAACAATTTGCTTTTCCCACTCTTTCCTTTACTTTCAATCGGCTGTACAAATGGGAAGGGAGGACTTTGAATTCTTGTACATTAATGTTACACATTAATGATATATTATGGACTTGTTTATGTGTTAGTGGGTAACACATATTATTTCTTGTTTTTAATGTATACATATGAATGTATGTTGCATCTATGATTTGTTTTGGCTATATCAAATATTTATATAGTTTAATGAATGGTATTTGTGATATTTAATACATGTACTAGTATGTTATATGTGATATTAAATTTAGGAGTTTGATTTCTCCTTATTAATATTCTCTCTTTGATTAGAGATTTAATATATGGTTTAGTGTCCATTTGGGACTATATATTTATACAATGATATTTATATCAATTTTTGCTCATGATTTAAATTAATCCTTATTAATTACGGTAATAGATATTTGGGGTATTTCAATCTACCCCCCTTAAAAGGAATTCGTCCCGAAGTCTTCTAAATCAAATGGGTAACGTAACTACCCAATGACCTCAATGATATCTACCAATTCGGCCTATCAATTCTAAGGTCTCGACACTTCCCCAAAGTGTTATCAGCTCCATTCATCCATAATTCTTTTCACTCCAAATCAACATATATATCACAAGTCCCGAAGGACATAAGTACATACTTGCTCAAGTGCTTAAAGCACATCCACATAATCAAAATACATTACAAGTGCTTAAAGCACATCCACATAATCAAACACATCACAAGTGCTTAAAGCACATGCATACAACCACATATCACCAGTGCATAAAGAACAAAAACAACACGAACAGAACAAGGACAACCCAAACCACTAACTATGCCAAGAGGCTCTACCCCCCTTAAAAAAGGTTACGCCCCATGACCCCAAAAGTATCTAACAGACGCTATGAGAAGAGCGCTGGATACTTGGCTCTCATGGAGTTCTCCAACTCCCATGTGGCCTTTTTTGCCTCATGGTTTGACCAACGGACTTTGACCCCTTTTTAATGGTCTTGTTCTTGGTCTCTCTCATTTCCGTATTGAAACTTCGGAGTGGAGTCTTCTTATATCTGAGGGACGGGTCGATTTTTAGTCACTCGGTTCTGAAAGGAAATATGCGAAGGGTGAGGCGCGTACTCTTTTCAGTCAAAGGCGTAGAATACTTTGTGCGCTCTCCCAAATACATTCTATTGGGCCCACTCGCTCCATAGTGAGGTGCAGACCCACGTACATAGGGCTTGGTTTGCCCTTTTTGTTCCTAAGGACATATTATAGATGATTTATTAACAGCAAGCTATTACTGACCTCGTTCCAATATGACAGTGTCATTCATGGTCTTTTCTTAATTTGGAAACGGAGGTATCTCAATCGGTGCGGTATCGTTACTTGTACATGCACACGGTTAGGTCTAAGTCGTATCCAAATGTTCTGGATTACTAGCGCGGAATATATTTGAATTGTTATCATTTCCCTTATTGATTTCTAGTTAGGTGAAGTATGACATTGGCTATCGTTTGTCCTTAGTGCTCTTTGCACTAGTCTCTAAAATTTTAAGATGTATTAGCTTATAAATCCACGAAGATAATTCTTGTCATTCCGTGTCTCCAGGTTGTTTTGTTCCGGAGTAATACATTAATTGTAATATTTTTTATGTACTTCGTGTTGTTGTATATTGTATTTCCAGTATATTGGTCTCACGCCAATATTTGTATGGTTCACCCCGCTTTTGTTAGGGAAATCCATTGTTATGTTCATATTGAACCTTGCCTTTTTGGCATCCCTTATGGGTATGTTCTTTGGCAATTGAGGCATTTATCCTCTGGTATATTTTGTATTCTTTCTATTTTTCATGTTGTTCAACAAGAATGTAATTGTACACTTATGAGTTCCTGTGTGGATTATAGCGTTGAACGCCATATATATTTTGGGGTGTATCCTTGAACGGTCTAGGCTATTATGTAGCCTGCCTTCAATTTTTGTTTTCTCATTATTTGAGTTCTACACGAGTTTTACTCGTCTGTGTTTGCCAGTGTATTCGTTCTAATGGATGTTTATAATGATCGCTTCCGTGCACAGCATATTTTAGTCGATTCGACAGTTATAAGTTATTGTGACGTTTGATTAATAGCTTAGGGCTTCTGCTAGTGTGCTAGCTTTGCCTTTCTTTTATTGTACATTGGTGTACTTATATTCAGCCCCTTTCCGGGTGAAAACGTATTATTACCCTTAATGTGGGCACATGAGATTGTTACATCATTCGATATTGTCTTGTGTTCTCTGTTGGAGAGTAACTCTCTTTATGCCCCTCTTACGGGTGGCGATTTTTATTATTGGGTAGGTTCCTTTGGATGCTAAGAGTTGTGTTAGTGTAAGCAGTTATTGAACCTTACGAGCGTTTCATTTATGTTTATTCTCCCATTTAATGGGTTTTCCTACTTGTCATTAGGTTGACTATCAACTCTCTCCTCTTTTGAGAGGTTTTCCTTCAATGTTATTTTTGTGTTACCCATTGCTTTGCGGAGTTGCGACTTAGTCGTGTTATTCTTAAGGCTCTTGGTTCCTCCAATCTCGTTGGTTTAATTGGAACCCTTCTCGTTAATTTACTTGAGGTAGTTATTTGTACTGGTCTGAATTTGTATCTTTGACCTTGGTATGAAGTTGACTACTTCTTGTGTTTCTTACACTACTTGTCTACATGTATGGGGTACCCTGCTGATACATTGCTACTTACTTGACTAACTATAAATAAGCTTGTCAAGACCACAAGCTCCCTATGGAGTGCGATCGTCCCACATCTCGCTTTGTATACTCGTAGTGTCTGGCACGCGTTCGTGAAGTATTCTGTTGTCAATCTCCCCTTTTCTTGGTATTAAGGGTGTGTCCCGAGGGAATTTTCGGTTCCCTGGGTCCCCTGCCCAACGGGAATGGTTACATATCTTTCATTCGCCAGGTGTTTGCGATATTTCGCCCTAATGGTGGGGTTTACATTGTAATGGTACGAGGTGATTTTTCTCCTCTGCCATTGGTTACATTATTTATATGAGTTCATTGATGTTTTAAAGGAATTTACAATCTCTCATATTGATAAGTATTGTTGTCACATTACTTAGTAAGTCCTTTATTGGAGTTACTTATGTGTTGATCTCAAGTTACTGTTATCTGGTTACCATGCGCGCGGTTTAGCGCTTGTTCATTGTGTCTTGCTCTTGTTCATTAGTAAGTAGGTTACGCACGTTATTTATGCTGTGTGTTTTAGTTCTTCTAACTTTACCCTATCTGAAATACCCCAAACCTTAATGTGTTAATTAATTATGTAATTATAATTTTCTAAGGCTAATTAAGTCCTTAAGATCATTGGTGAAGAAATGAAAACCAAAAAGAAAAAGAAAATGCGTATAAGTCATAAAAACGTGGAAACGCGTATTTAATTATTTTAGGAGGTATATAACCTTTATTAGGGTTATAAATATATTTTATACCTTAATTACACATTAAGAACATGTGGGAAAAATTCCGGAAGAAAACGGATTCAAATAATGTGTTAAAACACTAACGGAGTCTTAAAGCGTGTTTTTCGAGAAAACCCGAAAACGTGACCTTAAACAGTTAAATGATCCCGTAAAAATAATAGTTGATTTTGTAACAATAATTAAACATTAATGGGAGTTTAATAACCATTAAAATTAAAGGAATGAGAAAATTCGGAAAACGGTCCCGGTTAGTGAATAGTGCTAAACCGGGTAAATAAACGAGCGTTTTCTGTTAAAAACGAAAAACGCTCCAGCATGTTTACAGTAGTGGGCCGGTTTTATTAATGTAAACAGCTCACTCACACAAGACTAGTTAACAAATTAATTGAGTAAAAAAAATAGAGGGACCACTTATACCCCCCCTCTCTCTCTTCTCCTCTCATTTCTCTCTTTCCTCTTCTCTTTCTCTCTCTCTCTTTCTTCCTCCACGGTTCCCTTCTCCCTCTCTGCCGATGGAGTTCTCTAACCTAGCCAACAATGGCTTCTCCACTTCCTCTTCATCCCCAAGCTCCATTTGAGCTCCAAATAAAAAACAAATCACATATTCTTCTTCCTCTCACCTTCCTCTATCATCCTCTCTTTTCGAAATTTCAAAAGGATGAAGTTGACCTCCATGGGTTTTCCCCATTTGAAGAGAAAATGGCACCAATGTGAAGCTTGGAGCCTCCTCTTCCTTCTAAGGTAAAAATTCCCAAGAAAAAGTCATTTTTCCTTCATCTCTTGGTGTAATCGATTTTTCACCATTTTTGATACCTTGTTTTCTCCTTGTTCTTGAGCTCCAAATTGACCCTTCAATGGTGGAGTAATTTCCTTCTTGATTCAAGGGTGAGAATCCCTCTTAAAAGCCTCAAAAGGTAAACCCTAACCTTGTGTTCTAGCCTTTGATTGAATTGAGATATTCCAAGGGTTTAGATAATTAATTGAGTGTGTTTTGTGTTCTTGGATGTTGGGATGGAGTTTGGAAACTCCATACCCTCTTAACCAATTTTTGGAGGAGATGAGGAGCAAGAGGAGAATTAAGGAGACTTGTGAAATTAAGGTAAGGAATACACCTTAAACCTTGTTTATATTGTTTAAGTGTTTGGGATGGGTAAGCAAATTAATGAACCCAAATTGTGGATTGAAAATCTGTGTTGGAAATGTGTTTAATTGATTTTAGAGAGGTTTGTGAATTAATGGTTGAATGGAGGGCCTTTAGAGCCAAATGTTTTGAGTTTGTGATTGATATTGTGGTTATGGAGTTTATGGTGATTATGTTGTTGTTGATGGAATTTGAGGAATTGTTATGTGCTGATAGGACCCTTATAAGGGTGTGGTTAAATTAGGATTTCAAATGGTGAAAATTGGTGGATGTGGACATGTAAGGTTTATGGGGAGGTTATGGCGAAATTTTGGTAGAAAATGAGTGTTTTGACTCTTTGATTTGGTGATGTTTTTGGTTGATTTTAATGTGTGTATGATGCGTTAAAACCCCGTTGAAATGTGTTTTCGATGAGCTATTTTGCTACTATAAGTTATGTATGTTTTTGGGGGATTTGTGGCTTGGTTCTAGTTGTTTTCCGTAATGGATTTTGCAGTTTTCGGTATGTCCTAACATGTGTCCGAACATTGAAGTTCGGACATCATACGACGGAAAATTTTCAGAACTCTCGACTTATGTCCGAACATGCAAGGTCGGACGCATGTTCGGACCAACCTTTATTTTTGCATAACTTTTTCGTTTGAACTCCGTTTTGAGTGCCGTTTGCGGCGTTGGATTCCTCTTTTCAAGTACTATCTGTTTTGACATGTTTTTGGCATATGTTTAGGTATATTTTTATTTGAAAATGACCAATAATCTTTTGAACTCCATTTTTTTTGCTCTATAAGTGTGCTTGAGCCTTCTAATGATGGGGGATTGGATGGTAATGGTTTTGGATGATGTTAGGCCTTGTTTTGGTGACATGTAAAGGCCTTAAGATGTGTAAACAAGTGTTAGGTTTGATGTGAGAGTTGTGAACTTAAGATCACAAGAGTAAAATTAAGTATAACAGGGTAACGGGGTTAACCATGGGCGCATTAGTCGTTAAATAATTATGTTACCCCGATGTTAATGGAGATAGTTATAATGTTACCAGTTGTTCAAAGATTTTCAAGGAACATGTGATGGCACATTAGAGTGCACCTTCGGTGACAGGTATGGTTTTCTTGCAACCTGTGTCCTACCGGATTACACCGGCTTGTATGCCAATGTGTTTTTCTGTGTGTTTGCCACCTTGCAAGATAAAGCATGAAATGAGTTTATAGTAATTCATTATTGTGGCGTAATCAATTCCGATACCGCTTAACCTTAATTATGTGTTAAATAATAGTTAACCGACCTTAGGTTCACATAAGAGATCGGTATTCGGAATAAACGTCCCAACCCACGGGAACGTTCTAACTACGGCTATCCGTGCGTTAGTGTATGTTGTGATTAAAGTGTGATGTATGTGACTTGTTTAATATGTTGTAGTTGTTGGATACTGTTATCCGTGTTGTTGAAATGGGATATGATTTCCCTTATGTGTCTAACCGAGTTAGTAACACTATGTGATGTATGTATGTGATAAGTTCCATAAGGGAACCCTTAACTAATAAGTATATGTTATGTATGGAGAGGAATCCGGTCGTCCTGGTCGCTCGTATTGTTTGGGAGTTAATATATATATATGTGAATTAACTCCCATCCTGTTATGTTAAGGGTTGATTTCCTTCATTGGATTTCGACCTCCCATTAGCTTAGCCAAAGCTTACCTACCCAACTTCCAATCGGGTAGGGGGAAATCATGTTTAATGTTGGTAGGGTGTCGATGCCTAAGTTCGCTTCGACTCCCTCTTTATGATGTTACGGTTGTTCTTCCTCCTTGAATTACAACCACCCACAAGCTTAACCAAGGCTTACCTAACTCATCACTATTGGAGCTAGGGGGAAATTGTGTAAGGAGTGATCGGTCCTATATGAGGCCGCCACACCTAAGTAAAGAAAATGTATGTATGTTGTGGTCGGGCTTATATCACCCCGGCACTCTCTAAATGAAGTTCATGTACTCTAAGAAGAGTGAAATTAGGTTGTGTATGTTATAAAGTGAAGTGTGTTGTTATGTTGAGTGTGCTAACCTTGTGTCTGTATTCTATTAATGGATGTTTGCTTATAAGCATGATATGTGTGTGAGTTTGTGCATGTTTGAAATAAATCAACCGCACGCTAAGACGAAATAGTTGTGCGTGGCCTGGTAGCAGGGCTGCGGGATTACCATACCAGCAAAGGTGCTGACCCCCTTTGGGGGCTCCCATACTTTTCAGGTACAAGGAACTGGAAGCCGTTCGAGAGTAGGACGGGGTAGTGTTCGTATGTGGTAGTCATGAGAATTGTGGATGTATTATAGGTGTAGTAAGACCGAAAATGTATCGGCGTTAGTTGGTAATTACTTGGTACAGCTGTAATGTAAGTGTATAATGATTGTTGGACATGGAACAGGATTTATGTGTAGTTGCTCGGGATTTTAGTCCATCAGACCGGTACAATGTATGTATGTTAGCCTTGTTAGCCACGTAGGTGGCTAACGGCGTGTAACACCAAGGAGTTTAAGTTATGTTGTGAGTTGTGATTTCCGCTGCAAGATGTTGTTAAGTGTATTGTTAGTAGTTGGGGTGTTACATTCTGGATATGTATTATTGATGATGTTATTCACGTTTTGATGGTGGTTTGATGAAGTTTTGATCATTGGAAATTCAATGAGGGTGCAAAGATTGTGTTTTCAAGAATTTTGGAAGAATTTCAGTACACGGGTGTTAGAAAACGTGGGAGATAGGTTGGAACAATGTTTTATGACTTCTAGGGTAGTGTTGTGTGTTTTGAATCAACCGGTAAGGGTCTTTGTATAGGCAACAAGTGAGATAAGTGGATAAGATCAACATCTGGTAAAAAGATTCAAATTAACTTCAGGGTAGAATCGGATTATAAAAATTTACCAGCATGTAAAGGAAGATATTTCTGAATTTTCCAATGCAAAATTATTTTATTTTGATAATGGAATATTTAAATTTAATTTTTCACCAGGTGTGTTCATAAATTAAAAGATAATTATTGGAAAATCAAAATTTCAAAATTCCAATTTAATTATGTTCCAGATATCATCCCTTATCACTTGTTAAAATTTTATTACATTTCAAATTGTTTTGGGCTATTTTCAGAGGAGAGAGAAAGTTACAAGAGGACTTGAATTTCCCTTTAACTTTTGGGCTTCAAATAAATTTTGTTAGCCTGTTAGTCATGGATAGACCTAATAACTAGATTACAATTTTTATTTTAATGAATGAAAGCCTTTCTCTTTACATTTCAAACATTTGGGCTTTAATTATTAAGGAAATTAGCTTATAATATGCATTTAAAGCTAATTTTCCTAAATAAAAAATTTCCAAAAACTAAGAAAAATACCCTTTGTGATGATTAAGCTTCAAGTGTGGGAAAATCATACAAAAATAGAATGTACCAAAAATGCCCTTGACAATTCCGGATTCTATGCTTTTTTACCGTTTTGCCCTTCATTATACTCGTGCTTAAAGAGACTCTTCCCGAGGGTCAAATTTTGGGTATAATGTTGGGCAAATACTATATAACAAAATATATAAATATATGCAAAGAGTAGACAAGTGCACCTATTCGATGTAGTACAACAAGTGTCGTATCCACAAGGAAATGGTTCTATCTCCTTAGTCTCGGTATTTAGTAGTTGGATTAAAAAGCGGAAAAAATATGGGTTTAACCGGAGGCAAGCTTAATGATTCGGTTTAATAATAAAAATAGCAAACAATTAAACTAAGATGGTGTTTTAGTGGATTTGAAAGGAGGTGTACCCTAGGAAAGTGTAATCGCCCAAATACTCCCAAACATAACATTTATCCTAATTTGCTCTAGTTGTCTATTAGGACTAAAGTGATGACTTTCTCTAAGATCTTAGTGAAAGCCAAACCTTATCTAGTTGAATAAGCCCTTCGTTTAGGTTAGATAAACATCACCAGATAGCATTAAGCCAGGCCCGGCTCTCACCATGTGCAACCTGTGCAGTCGCACAGGGCCCCCTAATTTTTAGGGCCCCGATTGTTTTTGTCTGCTATTGTGTATAATAAAAACGTAGAATACTTATGGTCTGACTATCATTATTACTTTGTACTCATAAGTACTGATTCGTCTGAAAAGTAGCTACTCATCTCTTTTTCTTTATACAAAAATTTTATTAGTATCCGTTAGAATCATTAAGAAACTGCTAGAAAAAGCTTTTCAGTTTCCAATAAGATAATGAATCGTCAGACGTTCTGGACTCTTTTACCTATATATACACATTACTCTCAAAAAGAACTGTCAATTCAAACTCATATCTACACTCTAGTCTCTAGTCTACAGTGTTGTTGGCTTGTTGCACAGTTGGTCGTTTCTTCCGTAATCGGTAGAAACTAGAAAAGTATTTTACTCTGACTACTCTCACTGTCTCACAAGTCACACCGTCACAATCAATCAGACATTTCAATTTTGTCTTCAGTCTTCATTGTGTGTGGAACAGTCCGAACAGAGCGCAAGTACTGGTACATCACAGAGGTTACAGAGCAGGTACATACATCTTTTATTCTTTTTCTTTTCACTTTCTAGTTTCAAGTATCTAGTTATCCAGTCCAGCTAATCTCTCGTCATTGTTAATAACTCATATGTTAATTCAATTATTTGTAAATTGTAATATATATATATATCGTATAGGAATGGTAAATTTTTTTCCCATGATTCTCGTGCTTGTTAACGGCTGAAATGTTAGTTTAATTATTTATAAATTATAATATACAACATAGTCCGTATTGGAGTGGTTAATTAATAAATTGAAATTAAGAGTATTTTAGGATGATACTAAATAATTAGTTAGTTGGCGTATATTTTGTTAGAAGATAATCCATTCAAATTTTAAAATTGTCATGGAAAATTTTCAAATAATCTAGTAAACACAAATTATGTGAAACAAAATTCGGCAAAACAAAAATAACTAATTATAATTTACTTGAATCTGATTGTTACTTTAAATCTTTTATGAGCTTGATTATATTTAAATACTTTTTTTTATTGTGTGATTTATACACTACCTATTTTTCCTCTATTTGGATTTTTTTATAAAGTAAATATAATAATCAAGCATATTGTTCTTTTTTTAGGTGTTGATTTTGAAGGGTGGAACAATGGTTGCTTACGGTAATCAAATGACTGACTAAAAGTTGAAACATTAAAGAGAAAGGACAACAAATTGCATCAATCACAAAATTTCAGGTTCTATCGTTTCAATCTTGTTTTAGTATAGTTTTTCTTTCTGGTATGTCATCAAAAATTAGAAAATATGACTCTGGATGTGAGAAGCGTAAGAAAAAGAAGAGATTAGAAGAATTACAAAAGTCACAAAGAGGAGCCCTTGATAAGTTTGTTTTTAAGGAATCTCAATCCGCATTTGATAAGCATGCTAATGTTGATGATGTTTTACCTTTAAGTGTTGAAACTCTTCCTGATAATCATGTTGATCCTATTGTGAGTAATGATGTGAACAACAATATTGATACTTTAGATGATAATGATGATATAGAGCAACAAGACACATCAAACTTCTCTCCCTTGGTAGATATATATGATCCGAGAAACTGGGAATCTCTTGATTCTAAAATGATTGATGTCTTAGTAACAAATGGTCCTAAAAGAGACTTGTTGGTTGAGAATGGTCCCAAAGATAAATGTTCTAGGCGATTTTGTTCGACATTTTATACTAGAGTTTTGCCAAATAGAGAAAAGGTTGATAGAGAATGGCTTGTGTACTCAAAGGATCTTGATAAAGTGTTTTGTTTTTGTTGTAAAGTATTTAGAAAAGGGTCTGGAAAAGGTCAATTGACAAATGATGGTTTTAGAGATTGGACACATATCGGTGTTAGGCTTAAAGACTATGAGACAAGTGTAGAGCATGTGAAAAATATGGCTACTTGGTATGAGTTACGTCTAAGGCTCCTTAAAAATGAGACCATTGATAAAAGTGTTCAAAAACAGATTTAGAAAGAAAAGGATTATTGGAAAAAATGTTATTTAGAATAATTTCTATTGTGAAATTTCTTGGAAAACATAGTCTAGCTTTTCGTGGTACAAAAGAAAGGTTGTATGAAAATAGCAATGGAAATTTCTTGGGATTAATAGAGATGTTAGCTGAGTTTGACCCAATTGTTCAGAGCATGTTAGACGTATTACAAATGATGATCTACATCTTCATTATCTTGGTCATAACATTCAAAATGAATTGATAAGTTTGCTTGCTTCTGCTATTAAATCAGAGATCATGAAGAAAGTAAAGCATGCAAAATATTTTTCTGTGATTCTTGATTGCACTCCTGATTATAGTCACCAAGAGCAAATGTCGTTGATTTTGAGATACATTGACAATTCTTCTTGTAATGTTCATATCGTGGAGTCATTTTTAGGATTTTTGAATGTGGATGATACTAGTGGTCAAGGACTTTTCGATGTTTTACAAAATGAAATGAAGTCCCTTGATCTTGATATAGATAATGTTAGAGGCCAAGGCTATGACAATGGATCAAATATGAAAGGAAAACATCAAGGAGTACAAAAAAGACTTTTAGATTTGAACCCTAGAGCTTTTTACAGTGCTTGTGGTTGTCACATTCTTAACTTGGCATTATGTGATATGGCTAACACTTGTGGCAAAGCTAGAGATTTTTTTGGGATCATTCAACGTATTTATACAATATTTGCGAATTCAACTAAGAGGTGGAAAATTTTGAAAGACAATGTGAAAGGACTAACTCTTAAATCATTATCATCTACTTGTTGGGAAAGTCGAGTTGATAGTGTTAAAGCTATCAGATTTCAAATTATGGAAATACGAGAAGTTTTACTTCAAGTTGCGGAATCTGATAATGACTCTAAAATAAGAAGTGAAGCTAATTCGCTAGCGACAAATGAGCTTGGCGATTATGAATTTCTAGTTTCAATTATCATTTGGTATGATATATTATTTGCAGTTAATTTAGTTAGAAAGCATTTACAATCAAATGATATGCTATTAATGAAATGAAGGGTTTAATTTCATTTTTTGAAAAGTATAGAGAAATTGGTTATCATGATGCCATTAATACTGCAAAGAAGATATCAATTGAAATGAATATTGATCCTGTTTTAGTGAGGCGTGAAATTCGAAGAAAAAGGCAATTTGATGAGATTCCAAATGATATGCCAGTATTATCTTCTGAGGAATGTTTTAGGGTTAATTATTTCTTATGCATTGTAGATCAAGCAATTTCTTCGTTGAAGACAAGGTTTGAACAATATCAAGAATATGAAAATATTTTTGGTTTCCTTTTTACGTCGGACAAGTTGCGTTCATTAGATGATACTAGCCTAGAGTCTCGTTGTATCCGTCTTGAAAATGCACTAAGTAATTGTGAACAGTCTGATATCGATGGAAATGAACTGAAGGTGGAAATTAAGTTACTAAGAGAGTTTTTGCCTAATGAAAAGATGGGACCTCTTGATATTTTGAACTATTTGAAGTCTGTAGATTGTTTTCCTAATGCAACAATAGCATATAGAATTTTGTTAACTATTCCAGTTACTGTTGCCTCTGCAGAAAGAAGTTTCTCGAAATTGAAGTTGCTGAAGTCATATATGCGTTCTTCAATGTCTCAAGAAAGACTTAATGGTTTGGCAATGATAGCAATCGAGAATGATCTATTGGAGCAAATCTCGTATGAAGACTTAGTGGATGATTTTGCTTCAAATAATGCTAGAAGGATGGCTATTTTCAAGTGAAAATGTTTGTAATTTTTATAATTGTTTGTTTTCGCTTGCATTTTGAAAAATAAAAATAGTGGATTCATGATACAATTTTATACTTGTTTTAAATTTACGGGATGTTTTACATACAAAGGGCCTCATTTTACATATTGAGCACAGGGCCCCAAATTTTTCTAAGACGGCCCTGCATTAAGCACAAGCCCTTAACAATAGCACTAAATCCACCAACTAATTAAATAGGAAAAAAATCTAGGGTTTGTCTCTCTCTTGGCCAAAATCCCTAAATCACAAGTGTATGAAATTAGGAGAAACCACAAATGCACAATGATGATCAATCTAGCACATTCATTAAAATTAGAGAGACAAAACAACTATAATTAAGCGAATCAGGTTTTACATGCTAGTTTGGGGATTTGGGGTAAAACCTCTCCCAAGATACAAAATGGAAATACTCAGACAATACAGAAGTAAAGAAAGAGTAAAAGAAATAATCATGGATTGTTGAAGAAACTTTTATGGAAGTAGGGTCATTCCCCTTTGTCTTTCTTCTTTTTCCCATTCTAATCGTGTTCGCCGTTCACGTCTCTGTTCTCTCTTTTCTGTTCCCTTGAGTCCGTCCGTGTCTATCTCGTCGAATCCGTCTCTCCTTTATCTTATATTCTCGTCACCCCCAAAAATAACGCCTTGCCAACGAAAGCGTTGTTTTTATTTTCTTTCCTTCTCACGTGGCCTCGTTCTGTCTCCTCCTAATCGTGTAGCTGCATTCGATCAGTATCAAAAACCCAAGCCCATGCTCACGTGGCCTTGTTTGCATTCGATAAAGTGCCCTCGCCTCTTTACGTGAGGATAAGCTGTTGCATGCGTGAATATTACGTGCATATCTGGAGAAGTATACACACATGGCTGGAGCGAATCATTCACGTGAGTGAGGCAAAGTGTATCACGTGAGTCCAGCAAAGTGAAGAAGCAGCCGAGCAGGTATGCATGCGTGAGGGTGCTGAAGGAGATCTCTCCCATTCTCTTGAGTGTTGCACGTAACAATTTGAAGGAATTGGTGACGTAATGACTCATGCATATTACGTGCATGTGTAATATGTTTTACGAGCAAGGATGGAAAGGTTTATGTGCATGACATACATGGATTATGTGCATGGCTGGATGACATGGTGTGCATGCAAATTTTGTACGTGATTGCATCACCTGAGTGAAGAGCAAGTTGGCAGGCTGCTTGCTTGCACCTGTCTGCTTGCTTATTTGCTTGCGCATACGTGCTTGTACCTGCCTGCTTGCGTGCTTGCTTGCACCAGTCTGCCTGTGTGCTTGCTTGCACCAATCTGCCTGCTTGCTTGCATTTGCTTTCGGGCTTAGGCGGAGAACAATGTCAATTTGGAGCATTTACCTATAATATAATAAAAATATGTAAGTTCACTAATATAGATAAAATACTCCATAAAGTGGTGAAACTATGTTATAAACCATGTAAAATGCATGCAAAAATAACCCTTAAAAGTATATATTTTCACCACTTATCATATAACACCATGTTTTAGATCAGTAAACAAAATAGAGAATTTTGCTATTTAACTTAGACAAATCATCATGTTTAAGGTTAGCCCGAGGAGATTCATCGGTTGAAGGCCTCCTTTGTTTGTCCCAGCGGCTGACATCTTGAACAAACACAATCTCCTTTCTTCAGTCTTACGTACGCGTGATTGGGTGTGACCAGTTCAGCGGATGGTTGCAACATCACTAGTTTCTCTAAACCTTTTAAGAAGAAAGTAAAACAAATAGGCATCTTCTACCCAGCTTTATATTTGTCACTAGATAATATGAGCTTAATTCCATCAGTTGAACGTTAACCCAAGGAGATTTCTTGTTTTACTTGCATCTATACAAGAAATTTCATGCTTTAGATGAGCGAACAAAACAAATGATCTTGCTATTTAACTTAGACAAATCATCATGTTTAAGGTGAGGAGATTCGTCAGTTGAAGGCTTCCTTTGTTTGTCCCCGGTGGCAAACATCTTGAACAAACACACAGTATTTTCTTCCTTCTTACGTACGCATGATCGGGTGTGACCAGTCTAGTGGATGGTTGCAATGTTGCCAGTTTCCCTAAACCTCTGAGAAGAAATTAAAATGAATAGGCATCTTCTGACTTAACTTTTATGTTTGTCACTAGATAATATGAGCTTAATTCAATCAACATGAATATATTCTTGTAGAAAAGTGATAATAACAACATGACCCTTTTACGGTTATAACAGGTGAAACTTCCTTGCATTTGGTTGACTTGTACATTAATGACTTGATATTTGTTTAGAAGTTGTACGACATTGAGCAAATGAAGCTATTTAAGTTAACTGACAAGGATTATGAGGACACTAAGCAGGATGAAACAGACATTTTTGTACAAAAGGATTAAAAGTTCAGTTCTACATTTTTTTGAAGATTAGGTTGTGGATTGCATTAGATAATATTTCGTTGTATTGTACATTCCATACTTGAAATCACAAAATGAAGACAATATATGTCAAAGTGCTACAAAATGAGTATCTACAATTGTGTTAGATAATATTTCGCTATATTAAACAATTACTTTTTATTTACGTCTAATTAATAAATTCACCAATCAATCTTCTAAGACAATTGTGGATGGTGGTTTTTATGTAACAACTGCTTCCAGTGGGTGCGCCTCCCCCTGTATGGAGCGTACAATTGTGCTACGTCATGTTTATGCCATCTTTGCCACATAGGGATCAAATTTGGGACGGGACAATCAGCTGTTGCATCCAGCCGTATGAAGTGTGATTGGTTATCTAGGAATCCAATATAAAACCTCCATTGTTGGCTGCATCAAACCATGATTATCTCAAAGGGGCAAGCTCATCAGGCCACCCCCCGATAGTGAAGCTGATAAAAGATATATTGTACACCATGCACAATATAAGACCAATTTCTAGAAATTTCAGCCAATGATCGGCAGGTGCAAAACCTTTGCCGAACCAGTTCAACCTTAACAACACTCTATCGTAGAATGTAGGTTCCATGTGCTGTCTCCACCAATCACCTCTTCCAATCAAATCATCTAAGCATGCCCGTCTGACCTTTCTCCATTTATTTGCATCATTGTACGCCCAATCGACAACTGCTGGAGAACCATAATTTTTTTCGCCTACTATATATTTGTAACCTATAAGATAGGGAAGCAAATCATGACAAAATTCAACGCGATACAAAGATCGTGCCATGGATTACCATACAGGCGGTTGATGTTGACTTCGTTGTATCAACGGCCATCGTTGAGATTGACTTCGATGCACCGATGACCCTTGTTTAGATTGACTTTCCTGCATCACCGGCGCTTGTTGAGATTGACGGAACTTGTTTACCAAGCCTAACATGTTCACGTTCAGACTTCTCCCTGGTGTTGGGCCTTTTCTTACGTGGTCTTCCCTAAGGCACCCTTACTTCTTATGGATCTAACCTTCAATGATCATTCTTGTGCTCCCACAATGGCTTCCAATTGTCGAAGGCTTGTTCAATTTGTGTTTTGTCGAATTGCTAGTAGAGGTCTTCGTACCACAGGTCAATGCATGTGAATTGTTCGTCGATAGTGTACGACTTATATACGTTTGTCGAGGTGTAATAAACTCTTCTTTGGGCTCATATCTCAGGGTCCACCGAAACATGTGAACTTCTTCAACAGGAATGCTTTGACCAATCATAAGGAGTTCATACATATGACACGCACGCGGTAATTCCATTGTGCTGGTAATGGCGCACGCTTCCACCGATCCACATGTATGATCACTACTACATCGATCGTACCTTAGCTTTGTCTAAAGTAATTCTAGACACTTGAAACTCGCACAACCCACCAGATTGAGAAAAGCCATATGCTGGTCATTCATTATTCTCCTATCAATGGAAAACTCAAAGTTTTGCTTGATCTCGAAGTGTTGTCCCTCAATAAACCTGTGCATGCTTTCAAATGTGGTGTTCAATGATCCGGGGATGTGTGAAGCCAACATTTTATAGGTAAATGTGAGCTCTCCACCTTGTGCACGAACAAGACATTAGTTATAAAAATATCAGGCAATAACAAAAGTAAATCATAAGTATTGACAAATTATTTAACAACATGTTGATTGATGTGTTGCTGAAGTGTCTGACTCGCTTCACCTATGGCTCAACAAATTTTTCACCCTGATATAACCACGTGGTCTCTACATAGACCACAAATGGATGTTTACTTCCGTATTGCTTGATTAACCAGGCATAGTGTTCTTCGTACTCTACGACAGTAAAAGCGTAGACAAGCCTTTGCCCATGATATGCTATTGCTTTGGCGGTTTTTTCATCATAACGCAATATCTTCACCGCTTGGGCAGCCACATTCTTAGCTATATGCGACCGACATAGTAGATGGAGCACACTTGGAAAGACCAATTCATTGACAGTTACGAAAATGTGAGGAAGAGATTTCATCAGCTTCATTGATTGTTGAAGCATCCAAGTGTAGGTTGACTTATCTTCTCTCACCGTAAAACAAAATGCAATGCTGATGTTTTTGCTGCACGATGTGACTTTGACGGACACAACTAGTGGTATCTTGTACTTGTTCGTCTTGTAGTTGTTGTCATTGAGCACTACATATGAGAATATCTTAAATAGTGTGAGACTGAACGGGTGCATGAAGAAGATGTGCCCCAACCTAGACTTATCCCCTATGAAAGAACTTAAGGCAAAAATTTGTCAAAACCTAACAACAACATACATAAGTAACATAAAGAAGTCAAGACAGTTGGATTTTTCTCGGACTACCAACTGTAGTTATGTTCATCCAACAAATGCATCAACAATGCTACATCATTACGCCCGGCCCGGTCATCCTTCCTGAATTTTGCAACGAAATTATGAATCGAGGTTTGTCCGTTGAGCTCTCATGGTTCTTATCATGCAAATGGGCCCACATCTGTTGTGGCGCAACTCCACTTCTGTACAAGCTCTTCTTGCTTGTTCTTTCATCCACACTGAAGCGAGGGCACATGAAATGAGATTGTGGATTGCGAGCCAACTCATAGTTATGCATTGGCTGCATTATAAGAACTAACCACCCAACAACTGGCCCATCGTGAATGCTTATACGGAACGGGCAATTGCATTTCTTCATAGTGTGTCACCTTTGACTAGAGGATGACAATTCACCTTGTTGTTTTGTGGCCTATTCTTGTCATAATTCTTGCACGTCACCACTAGTTCACCATCATCCCTTACAGTCCGTCTGAGTAAATAGATGTGGTTATCTCAGCAAGGCGGATCACATAAGCAGCTTCTTTTCTGTCTGCAAATGTTTGGCTCATGGAGAAAAGATAACCTATGTCTAGGCTCACTTCTTCATGATCAAATCCATCATTGTTCTCACCCTTAACAACACATAATAACGGGTGTTCAACTAATGGTCAACAAAAATAGTGCAAGTATGTAATTAAGCAACAAACAGACATATCAAGCACAAACTCATATGAAAGAATCAAATTCTCTTATAAGTGATCCAAAAAGGTAACAACAGATCAAACCGCCACCCACTGCCACCGGCGCCAACGCCCACTGCCGTCAACGCTGCCGTTTGTTGACATTGACCCAAAGGAGTGGTCGTTGACACTGGCCCTTTGCACTGGCCGTTGACGCTCGTGCCTTGGTGTGGCCATCGACGCTGGCCCCCATATGTGTATGTCGGCGCCAGCTTAACCAGGCACAATGTCACTTTTTGTCAAGTTTTTGACTGCTTTTTACCTTGTTTGTTCTATATTTGTACCTAAATTTAACTTAAAAGAACTATAAATGCATTAAAAATACGTCTGAATATGCCCTTCGTAAGTTCTCATCGAAGTTAAGGTTGTTTATGTGTTTGTCGTATTTCTCAGTAGTGTTGCCTTCATTACTTCCTTCCTTTTTGCTTCGCCCTTCGAAAAATTTCTTAAAACCTTTCAAAACCATCTTACTCACTTCCTCTCTCTTACTATATGATTTCTGAATTCGAATATGATTTCATAACATATCCATCTTCCTTGTATAATGAAATTTGGGTGTTGCTCGTAATATGTCAAAAGTTTTTGGTGTATATTGTAATTTTGTAAATGTTTTAAAGCAAGAGAAAAAAGGTCATTTTCTGACTGAACAAATTGGAAACTCGACTGCACATAGTGACCCTTCAAAGAATACATTAGAGCAACCACACTACAGGTCGTTAGCAACTTTTTACCGACAAAAAAATATTAATATTTATACATGCTTCATTAGTTTTAATATTATCATATTTAACAAAATACTTACATTTTTTAGATATTTTTGTCTAAATTTCATGTCTCTTGTGTTCTCCTCCAATGACATATTACCTTATAAAATGCTTAAAACAAAAACAGCCACTAGAAATGTCAAACCGAATAGAGTGAGACAAAGAGATAAATTCTTATACTATGATTATTTGAGAACTTAAAATGGGTTATTAAATTCTTTCTCATGATTCTCTTTCTTTTATATCATTTTAAACAATATCTATTTGGTTCATAATTTATTCTCTTTTATTTATACGGAGCTTGTGATTGGAAGAATACTTATTGTGAGTTCATAATTAGAATCTTATCACTCATATCAATAAAAGTGGGATCCACCCTCACACAAATAATATTTTATTCTACTCCTACCATAGGGTATTGCACCTAATAAACTCTATAATAAGAGCTTCTCTCTTTACCTCTCTCTTTCATATCAGCATTTTTTTTTCTTTTTTCTTGTGTCGGTGAGGACTGGCTAAGAAATACTGATATGGTCGCTCATAGAGCATTTATAGAATGACATGGAATGCACACTTAAACAATAATATTTTATTCTCCTCTTTACAATATCAATGTATTGTAGCTAAGAAACACAGAGTTTCTTAGATCATCTACAGTAGGGAGGATTCCACCAATGTCAGTAAGAAACAAAAAATAATCTATGCTATAGAGTAAATTTACACTATACTCTCTCATTTTCCTTAGCTAAAGATGTACTACAATGTTCTAGAGTGTGGTAGGGTGGATTCCACACTCCCCAAGGCAAAGGGAATTCACATCACATTTTTGTCTTTCGTTGTTTCTTAGTTAGGAATGCAATATAGTGTTCTTGTTAGAGCATTTACAACAACGGATGATTCCACCCTTTTGTCAATAAGAAACTAAATTAAAAACCCTACAATAGAGTGAAATCCACCACCTTTCTCTCTTCAGGTTTCTTAGTTAAGGAATGTGCAGAAGTGTAATCTTATTGGATCTTTAGTTAATTTATATAGAATAATAAAGTAAAATTAAGAGAAAGATAGATCGAGTAGTGTATAGTAATGTGGATATAAAGAAGCTGAACTCATACGTTCAGTCGTGTTTTCACTTCGCACAGTCGGAATTTAAAAAAACTTTATGATTTTACCCTTCCCTCAAAATGTTTTAATAAGTACAATATCTACCCAAAACTTATGACATATTATGAAGAGCTCCCAAATTTCATTATATAAGTAGGGTGAATATGTTATGAAATAAAACAGGCTTGATTGTTTTACTATTGAACAAGAAGTAGATGATAGCTAATGTCGTTGACTCTAACTAACACTACTCGTAAATGGAAAAACAATGTATTTAAGAAGGAATAACACATATATCAAACAAATTATCAGAAAAGTAGATCATAACGAAGTAGATGAAAAGACGAACGCGTCGGTGCAAACGGATCGACACACGGAGCTATAACGAAGAAGATAGCGATTTTAAGACCGGAACCCTGCGCTAGGGCCAACAGAGAAGGGCCGGTGCGCCGATGCGTTCGTCTTTTCGTCTACTTTGTTATGATCTACTTTGTTGATTATTTGTTTGATATATGTGTTATTTCTTCTTAAATACGTAGTTTTTCTATTTACGAGTAGTGTTAGTTAGAGTCATCGACATTAGCTATCATCTACTTCTTGTTCAATAGTAAAACAATCAAGCCTATGTTATTTGATTATAGTTATTGACATTGATTATCATCTGCACTAATTTCACGACCGTCAAAGATGAATCTATATAAATTTAACTAACCTATGCTTTAGACACCGATCTAATTAGTTAAAGTTATCGACATTAACCATGGACTTCTTATTCTAATTAACTGATGATTTGGACACCGATCTAATTAGTCAGAAGTATCGACATTAACTATCATCGACTTTGTATTCAATAGTAAAACAATCAAGCCTGTTCTATTCTAATTAACAAACGAATTGGACTCTGATCTAAATAGTTAAATGTATCGACATTAACTATCATTGTTGTCTTGTTCGAAATTGCTTATCAATTCCACTAATTCCATGTCCATTGAAGAATAATCTATTTGAAAATCATCGAAACTGTCTATCATTTCCACCAATTTCACGTCCATTGAAGATGAATCTATTTAAAATTATTGAAATTGCCTATCAATATCGACATTAACTATCATTGACTTCTTATTTGATAATAAAAGAATCAAGCCTGTTCTATTCTAATTAACAGAAGAATTGGACTCCGATCTAAATAGTTGGATGTATCGACATTAACTATCATCGACGTCTTGTTCGAAATTGTCTATCAATTCTACTAATTCCATGTCCATTGAAGAAGAATCTATTTGAAGATCATCGAAATTGTCTATCATTTCCACCAATTTCACATCCATTGAAGAAGAATCTATTTGAAATTATTGAAATTGCCTATCAATATCGACATTAACTATCATCGACTTCTTATTTGATAGTAAAACAATCAAGCCTGTTCTATTCTAATTAACAGATGAATTGGACACCGATCTAAATAGTTAGATGTATCGACATTAACTATCATTGACGTCTTGTTCGAAATTGCCTATCAATTCCACTAATTCCATGTCCATTGAAGAAAAATCTATTTGAAAATCATCGAAATTGTTTATCATTTCCACTAATTTCACGTCCATTGAAGAATCTATCTAAAATTATTGAAATTTCCTATCAATATCGACATTAACTATCATTGACTTCTTATTCGAAATTGCCTATCAAATCCACTAATTTCATGTCTGTTGAAGAAGAATTTATTTGAAAATCATCAAAATTGTCTATCATGTCCACCAATTTCATGTCCATTGAAGAAGAATCTATTTGAAATTATCGAAATTGCTTATCAATATCAACATTAAATATCATTGACTTCTTATAAAATGGTGAATGAGATTGGTTTGCCGATGAAGAAAGCTCAAAAATGAATTTCGAAGACAAAGTTAATATCACAAACTTGTGCCAGTCAATCATGTACTAAAGCTTGGCTCGAGTAGATGATAAGTCTATAAGCAAAGGATAAGGATTCTCTTCTCGCACTGTGATCACTGGTGAACAATATAAAAGGGTGAATGAGATTGGCTTGTCGATGGAGATAGCACAAAAATGACTTTTGAATACAAAGTGAATATCACTGAATGTCGATGGTAGTTAGTGAAATATCCTGAACTTAATTATGGTGATTAAATTACGCTAATATGGTATTTAAGGGCTTAATGGTGCCTAAGGAATATTGGTGAAGAAAATAAAGCCAAAAGAAAAGAGAAAACACTTAAAAGCTTAAAAAAATGCAAAAATAAGCGTTACGTAACCATAGGAGGAATACGACCTCGGTTAGGGTCCTAGATGGATTCCTAAGGCTTAGATATGCCTAATTGACATGTTAGCTGGAATGAATACCCAGTCTAAACACACTAAGGTAAATGCCTGATGTTATCACATCAATGGTCAACGAACAGGATGAGATTCCCAGGATAACCACCAAGACTATCAGGAAATATTGTTCTTCATAGAAGAAGACATTAAACCCAACCAAGAATATAAAGGAGGAAAATCTTAACGGTCTACCCTAAGAACTGGAGATGTTATAACCCCAAACAGGACAATTTGAAATCCAAAACCGCAAGCGGGGTAATAAACTGGACATACCCAAAGTGTGATCCAAATGGAATGGCATCACTTAACAACACCCAGGAGTAATCCTTGAAGGGTGTAAAACGAAATGTCGTGATAAGAATACAAGAGCTAGAACGAATACTCGGTTAGAACACCGAAGAGATTCCATCAAACGGGAAGTACCCTAAATTGCCAAAAAGGCAACCGGTTATTACTATCTAAAGGGCCCCCAATAAATGGAAGCGTGATGTGATGATCCTATCATGGAGTCCGGCACTACCTCCAAACCAATCTATGGTGTACGGAGTAATACAAATATATGTGAACAGCCTACAGAGAGCCAGCTCGAGGCAACATGGCTAGTAAGCCATGAACCTACCGCAACGTGTAGCTACAACGGTTGCAAAACCTAACTGAGAATCATACGGGAGTTGCCAAGAACGGCACCAGTAAGATTGTTTAAAAACTAACAAGCGAGGATACCACTCATGATTAAGAGACCGCAAGAGCGGTGAACATATTCCAAAGAAGAGGATGTCATCAGTGGAAGTCTGAAAATACATCTCTTTCAGAACTACTAATGTAGTGAAGCTAGCATACAATCATTGCCAAGCAACGTGGTAATAAGCTGTTATAGCACTTTGAAAACCGGAAGAGTGGTCGGTTATAAAGTGAATGCTCAGGGATCCCGGAGGCATAAAGAATAGCATATTCCGTAATCAGCCAAGTAAATGGCGAACCATTGTATAAATGGTGGGAATACATGAGCAGAAGCTAATATAATAGCGGATGCCATGGAAACCAAAATCGTAAGTAAATACGAACATGGTGCGCAGTAAGCGACCAATGTATCTCAATAATCACACAAGGATATGGAGATGTTAAATAAGAAATGGTAGACAGACCGGGCAACCAGCCAGGAGTCTGCACCAAGTGATGTAAAACCTCACATTAGAGGCAATGTTCATTCCTATTGCAATGGCATAAGGAACTAGAAGCATATCCTTGAAGAATCAAAGAGATAAAAGAGGTAATAAACTCCGGGACGAGAGTACCCAATTGATAAATAATCAACCAGACTGGATACGGAAGCGTTGTAAACACCACAACGAACATGGCACAAGCCAGTTGAGCGAAAAGCTAGAAACAAACCGTGCGGCCATTGGCCAAAGAAGCACGAAGAACATTGGACACATCAACAACCACAACAAATGAATTCCACCGCAATGAAGCGAGAGAAGCTTATAAATGTTATAAGGACCAATGCATAAGTAATGCAAGGTCGCACAAGTAGGAGAATATTGGTATAGCACCAAAATAGTGTGCATAATTCAGAAGCCACTTATAACCGAGGAAGCACTACTACGAGGTAGTAGCTTAACCTCAATCGACAAGAGTCGGAAGAACCAAGTAAATGATGAAGGTATACAACGGTATACAAAATAGATTTTCAGAGAACTGGATAGAAAATCTATAACTCATCGAATTCGCATACGGTAAGAAACACCACGCGTCGATTGAGAGACCTTTATTTCCAAGACAAAAGGGATAAAAGGGTGATGTGTAATACATTCAGAATAATGTAAGGGCGAATCAAGCTCTAAGTTATCAGGGTCGCGCAGCAGAAGCTAGTGGGCCCACAATTCTAACATTTGACATACCTAGTGAATATGAACAATGGCTAATTATCAATGCCTTGAAGCCTGAGAGCCTGGAACCGAAATCAGTTATGAGTAAACAAACTTCAACGAGAGTTCTGGGTGCAGGGACTAAACCGCCAATATGGTTAAGACCCTTTTGACCAGAATACATTCCATAGTAAACCGCTTGGAAGCTAAAACGCTTCATGACGCCCGAATCTAGTGAACCAATGTTCACTAATAACATATGGTAGATTACGTGGGCGTAATCCCTTTTAAGAGGGATAGAGCGAAAAACCGCTTAGCGTATGTTTTACGAATTAAGTGCACAAACCACGATGCACATAGCGCAAAAGAATTTGTTTCGATGATTGGTACCTATGTTACATAAACATAGGTACTCCGGGAGAACTAAAATCCCTATGATATTGTCTATTTGAGATTAGACATGAGATATGACGAGTATGAATCGGTATGAAACCGATGTAGAACCTACTAGGAAGTGAGTTCCCTAGGTGATTCAATTTGAGAACGATGGATGGAGTGAGTTCCATCCTTGGAGTTGTGTTAATGTATGTATGTTTGAGAAGGATTGATGACCTAGGTTCCGTGAGTGGAACGAGTAGTAATTGTTGAGTGGGGTGATAATTGGAGAAATGAATTTCATAATTGGAAATGTTTTGCTCTGTGATATGACTAGAAAGATTAAAAGATAGAAAATGGAAATGATTGACTATTTGATTGTTTGAATTGGAGTGGGAGGTGGAACTTGATCTGCTAGCGATCAAGGGAAACCGAACACTAATTGGGATGGAAGGATAGTTCAACACTGGTGCTGATCACATCAGGGGTGGATGACTCTTGAAGCTCCCTATAAGTGGACACAAATAATCACGATTAAGTAAAGAGACAATTAGCATCAAAAATTGGACTTGGAGTTGTATTGAGTTTCAAAAAGAATTTCCAAAGTATTTTTGAAAAAGAATTTTCGTTCAACTTGAGAATGAGGACCAGTTTTGAAACCACTACACTGGACGAGCAACGGTCCTAAGTTGATCGGTAGGACGGTGGGAGTGAAGAATAGTTTTGAAACCACTGCACCGGACGAGCAACGGTCCTAAGTTGACCAGTAGGACGGTGGCATTGTGGGTATTTTTCCAAGGGCAGCGGGACGTAGAGAAGTCCTGTGTCTGGATGACCTAGAGTGCCTGAGGATATCTAGAGATGTGAATGTTTTGATCAGAACCAAAGGGACCGTGGGCCACAAAGAGAGGAAGTGCCCATTTATCATGAAACAGCCGTGAACCAGAAAGCGTAAGTGTTCAACGTGACCGGTACCTGAGGGATCAGCAGTGTATTACTCAATATGGGATTCGAGGACTGTAGTGCCTTCTTGTCTTTAGACTGACCCCATGGAGAGAATACAAAAGAGTATTTTTGATTGTTATACATGTTGTGATATGTGTGTGGTATGTGTAGCGTATATAGAGACAGACCTGTGAGTCTGTAAGGTTATATAGAGATTATGACCTTAGCATAGAATACCTATGTGACTAACTATATTAGATTCACCAACTTTGTGGGCAAAGTTCTTTAAGGGGGGTAGATTGAAATACCCTGAACTTAATTATGCTGATTAAATTATGCTAATATGGTATTTAAGGGCTTAATAGTGTCTAAGGAATATTGGTGAAGAAAATAAAGCCAAAAGAAAAGAGAAAACTCTTAAAAGCTTTAAAAAATGTAAAAATGAGCGTTATGTAACCATAGGATGAATACGACCTCGGTTAGGGTCCTAGATGGATTTCTAAGGCTTAGTTATGCCTAATTGATATGTGGAAACAATTCCCGAAGAAAACGGATCCATAAAGTGGATTAAAAACGCTAATGAAGCTTTAGAGCACATTTTTCGAGAAAACTCGAAAACGTGACTTTGAGTGGTCAAATGGACCCGTAAAATTAAAGTCAATCAAATAACTATAATTCCACATTAATGGAAGCTTAAGAACCATTAAAATTAAAGAAACAAGAAAAAATCCGGAAAACGGGCCCGGTTAGTGAATATTGCTAAAACCGGGTAATTAACGAGCTTTATTGCGAAAAGACGAAAACGCCCCTCCCTCTATAACTATAGTGGGCCAGTTTTTATATGACTCAAACCCTCCATGTTGAATCATTTGAACCTACTAATTAAAGAAGAAACAAAAAGCAAAAGCAAAAAAGTACAAACAGGTAAAAAGTAACCTCTCTCCTCTCATTTCCCTCTTATCTCTCCTATTCTTTCTTCCCCCACCAATTTCTCCTCCTTCCTCCTCCCCATTTCTGTAGATTTTGAGTTCCTCAAGAACTCCCATGGCTTCCTCACCTTCTCCTCTTGCACAAGCTTCATTAAAGCTCCAAATGCAAAAATAAGTACATATTCTTGCTCCTCTCACCAAGCTCTATCTTTCCCTCTTTTAAAAATATCAAAAGGAGAAAGTTGACCTCCATGGTTATACCCCCATTTGTGAAGAAAATGGCACTCTTGAAGCTTGGAGCCTCCTCTTCCATTTAAGGTAAAAAGGTCCAAGAAAAATTCATTTCTCCTTCCTTTTTGTCTTGGCCGATTTCTCCTTCTAATGGGGCACTCTTCTTTCTTTGTTTGAGCATTCATTCAAGCCCCCAATGGTGGATTGGAAACCTCCTTTGATTCATGATAAAAAATCAATTCTAGGGTTTCAAAAGGTAATCCCTTAATTAGTGCTTTAAGCACATTTCCTTGTTCTAGATAATTAATGTACCTAAGTAGCTTTGCTTAGCCCCATTTCTTTGTTGAATGTGGTCTAGATAATTGGGCAAGTGACTTTCCCTTGACCGATTTTGGAGTGAAGAGAAGTGGAGAAGAGGAGAAGAGAATTGAAAAGGAAATTTGAGAATTCAAGGTAAGAAACCTACCTTAATGTATATTCTATATGTATTAGGATATTGGGATGGGTGAATTAATGAATGAACCCAAAATGTGAGGGATAATGTGTTTGATTGAAGTTTGAGAGAATTTATGAAATTGATGTTTGAATTAAGGGCCTAGGTGCCAAGCTTTTAAGTTATTGTATTATATTGTGCTTGATAAGATTTTAGATGAGTTTTGATAGATATTGTGTGCTGGTAGGACCCCTCGTGGGTGTGGCTAGTTGTGAATGAATTTAGGTGATAAATGGTGCAATTGGGAATGTTAGAATTGTAGGTGAGTTATGGCAAAATTTGTGTAGAAATCTAAGTGGTTTAAGTGTTATTATAAATGAAGGATGACCTAGGATTAACTAGGTGTTGAAGGAGATTCATTCGGGATAGTTGGGCACCTAGCATGGTGGTGCAAGACTTGGTTTAAATTAGGGAAAATTCACGAGATACCCCTGTTTTCTTTCGTAATTCACAATATACCCCTGTGATTTTAGTAATTTAACTTTAAACATGCTTAAATGTTGTCCAAAATTGATGAAACTTTACATGAACGATGCTAAAGTGTTATATTTTGGTCCAATAACAAATTTGAAGTTTTTAAGCTCACATGTGACCTGTGGGACCCAATGAATATGTGACTAATCATTGGGTCCCACAGGTCACATGTGAGCTTAAAAAACTTCAAATTTGATATTGGACCAAAATATAACACTTTAGCATCGTCCATGTAAAGTTTCATCAATTTTGAACAACATTTAAGCATGTTTAAAGTTAAATTACTAAAATCACAGGGGTATATTGTGAATTACGAAAGAAAACAGGGGTATCTCGTGAATTTTCCCTTTAAATTAAGTAAAATCTGTAGCAAAATAATGTATAAGTGCCTTGGAGCTTTAGAGAAAAACTAGGTTGTATGTGATAAGTGTGAAACATATAGGCTTTTTAGGGTTTAATTACCTTATAATCTGCAACAATTTAGGCAATGTTTCCCACTTATTATGCGTTTTTCCTAAGATTGATGTTTTGATATGCATTGACGCATTTTATGTGTTAAATATAGGAAAAACCCATGGAAATGAAGATTTTACGTCATAAGGATTACAACGCAACAAACGGGGAACAAATCAGGAAAAAGAGGCAAAACTTGGCCACATCCGGCCAAACTTACCCGGACGCCAATCCGGACGGCCGTTAAAGAACACGTCCGGATCCGGACGCAAAGCCGGACGTGACCCGAGATTCAGATCCAAAAGTTCTGTCTCACGTCCGGATCCGGACACAAAACCGGACGTGACCCGAGATTCAGATCCAAAAGTTCTGTCTCACTTCCGGATCCGGACACAGATCCGGACGTCACACAGAGACAAAAAATAAAAATGCATCACGCTGATAATTAGGCTTTCGGCGCAATTATCAGCCGAAAGCAGAAGTTTAGCCCATGCTCAATCAGTTTAGCCGATGCCCATGCTCAATCAGTCTTACCCAACTCACCACTAACCAATGTTTTTACTTTCAAAGCCTATTTAAACTCTCATTCAGCTCCTAATTCATTCGCACCAGACGCTCTCGTCTACTCATACACACACTCTCTCTCTCTACTTCTGCTTCCGTTCACGACAAATTCCATCTCCAGTCACCAATCTTTCTCCATAACCTTTCTCCCTCAGTTACAGACACAACCCGTACTCTCGCACCTTATTTAGCCACGTCCGGATCTGCGTCAGGATCCGGACTGACCCTCAGCAGCGCGTCCGGATCGACGTCCGACCCAACCCATCCGGGCGTCTCACAAACATTTCCAGAAATTCCATTTTTGCTTCATTTCCATCAAGTACACTTCATTGTCGCCAATTCCAACCTCCAAACCAGCATAGCGCAAGGACGAAGGGCGGAGCAAGCAAGAGGATCTTCGTAACAGATGATTTCTCCTAACTCTTTCTTATTTATGCTTTCAATTGCTATGTCTAGCTAAGAGGATTTACTCTAGGGGAAAGGATGTTGTAATTAGTTAAACTCTGCATTATTTTACTGCTTACTTGAGACTATTTGGATTGCTCAGGTTAATGCTTTTAAGTGCTTTTGATAAACGTCATGAACTTGTTTTAAGCCTTCGAATCATGTTATGATCAGATAAGGTGATTAGCATTGACGGTCCTATTAACCTGTTGCCTGTGGTAATTACAATCGGATAGATTATATTAGCAGTTAGGTGCTTTAGTCCGGTCCAAACCAGACTAGTAATTTGTGCGATAAAACCATCTAGGTATACCCGTTAACTCTAGATTAGAGCTACGCGTCCTGTCTAGATGAGCTATCTGGAATTAAGACTTAATACAAAATAGATATTTGAAAATTACAAGCCGATCCAAGTCTCCGTTAAAGTAGTAGGATATGCAGAACCTAGCTAATGAAACAGCTCCCTGAACTTAGAGTCTCGTTCATACTTCCTATCTATCGCTTTAATTTATCTGCTATTTATTTTCTTGTCTATTATTGATTCCAAAACCAAAACAACCCCTCTTTCGTTACCCATTGCCTAAGGCTAGACTTATTTTCTTCAAGTCCCGCGGATTGATACCTGGTTGCTTCTTAATTGCTATACTATTTCGACCGGGATTTTTGCAACCCGACGGTCAGTTGATTTGTTGATTTCTAGGATTATTTCTTAGCATTTAATATATCAATTTTATCGTTTGCAGTATGACATTGAAAGAAATGGATGGACTTTGGGAATAGAGGTGAGAATGTTTAGGATGAACTTGGAATGGTCACTTGGGTTGAGAGTAAGGTAAACTATCAAGAGAAGAGTTTAGAAATGCACAAGTGTGCAAAATGCAAAGTGTGAGAATTGAAATTAGTGGAATTGAATAAGAATTGGGTAATGAGGTTGAGCAATGATTTAGTAAGGTTTAAGGAGTGTTTTAGGGTGTAAAATATACTAGGACACTTGTGGAAAAGATTTGAGTAAAATAAACACATGAGAAAATGGGTCTGCAGTCGACCGACCCAGGGGACCGACCCTGGCTGGGTTGGTCGGACTGAAATTACCCAACCCGGAATGCTTCTGCATTCGACCGACCCTGTCTGGTCGAGCTGAAAATTTTGAACCAGATGTCTTCTGCAACCGACCGACCTAGGATGGGTCGGTCGAGTTGAAGTTTCCAAACCCGGAAGTCTCTGCATCCGACCGACCCAGGGTTGGGTCGGTCGGGTCAAACAAAAAAAATGGCATTAGTAGTAAACCATTGGGAGAGTGATGATGGTAAGAAGAGTATGCCCCTAAGAACCTAAGTAAACAAGTGTGAGAAGTGAATGAGAAGTTGTAAACTTAAGTACATTTGAGTAAACCTAAGATTAACGAGATAACGGGGTAAGTATGGGAGTAAGAGTAGTTACATACCGTATGATCTTGATATTAATAGAACCACTTGATATGTGATCAGTGATTCGAGAGTAAGACCCTAGGAACATAAGGTGACACGGTAAAGTTAAACCATGGTGAAAGGTATGATTTTCACATGCCCTGTATGCTAACCGGATTACACTGATTTGTGTGCTGTTTGCTTATGTGCCCACTTAATCAAGTTAAAAGCATGAAAATGATTTATTGCATTGATTGTTTGTCTTGATGCACGATGTATGAGCTAACCATACTTGAATGAATTTGTGGTCTAACTTAGTGTTATAGACCGACTCATAGATGAGTATTGTTTGATTAGTGACTCGTAGAAAGAGTCGTTTCGTAAGATAACGAAAATGTGGAAACACACGAAAACTATCGAATTAAGAATAACGATAATGCAAACCTACGAACTCACTAGAACATGAGTGAGTTGTACGGGATTAGTAAACTCCCGATAACGGTTAGAGAACCGAATTGAAATAATCCACGAAAAACCAATAATAGTGGAAAGATATAATGAACCTCTACTTAGAGGATGACGATATTTCAAAGATATGAACTTATGAGAAAAGTAAAAGAGATATAAAGGATCGTCAAACTCCTTTAAAAGATAGTCGATCCATAATATGAGGATCCGACCTAATATGAGAAAATGTCTAGAACATAAAAGTATTAAAAACGTTGGGGAAACCCTTAAACCTGAGAATACTAGAAATTGAAATGATTCCCTAAGCTAATAGATGATATCGAGAGAGATACGTATAGGCTGATTTTTATGATTATAATGTAACTCCGAGAGAGGAGCCCTTGGGAAATTGAGTAGTCCGGTAAAGATACGGACATTTGAGCCTTTGAGGAACTAAGTGTATAGTTCCGTTTGATAGTCGAGCCTTCCCACCATGCTAGACCCGGGGTAGGGTCAAAACCGGGGAAGTAAGACTAGTATTTGAAAGCCCGGTGGTGAGTCTTGTGTATGACTCTACCCTGAGGTCATGGGTAATGTCTTAAAAGATATCCAGTTGAGTATGAAATTGAGAATTAAGTATTGAAACTGAGAATTGAGAATTGAGTATCGAGAGTTGAGAATTGAGAATTGAGAATCGAGAATCGAGAATCGAGATGGAGACTCGTAGTATCTATGAACCTAAGAGAGATCGAGTATGAGTATCCCAAGAGAATGGGAGAATAACGAATAAAGTGACTAAGACATTAGTGAGTAAAACCCTCAAGGCCTAAGAGTTAGTTAATACTAACTAACAATCTTGTTGTGTTAGTTGTTATTGTATTCCTTGTTTGAATACCTGTGTATGTGAGCATGATTACTGAATTAAAATGAATCTCATGTTCTCGACAAAGTAGTCGGCGTACCCCCGTTAGCACGCGGGGTATGCGAATTTCATACCAGTAATTTGCTGAGCCCCTAGGGGCATCGTTTTTATTTACAGGTACTTTGGAGCCGAATACCGTTCAGAGTAGGACGGGGTTGCTACTTAAGCATGGGTAGTTGATTAAGGATGTTGTATTTGTTTTGTAAAGTTGTACTGTAAGACCGAATTGTTGTCGGCAAGTTTGAGAATTGTAGAGACTCGGTATAGAATTGAATTGAGGTTGTATATGTACTTAATTTGAATAAGGAAATGTATTGTTTAATATAGAGTACTCGGTATACTAGTTCATCAGACCGTTATTGTATTTGGATTTGGTCTCGTTAGTCATGTGGGTGACTAACGGTATAGTATCACCCACCGTTGGAGTAAGAATTCCGCTGCTTTGATATTGGTAATTGAGACGGATTAGGAGGTAATGACATGATTAGCGGTAGGGGTGTTACAGTTAGTGTTGACACATTTAAGCATCTGGATCGATGTTCAAATCATGTTAATTAGAATATTTACAACTACATGTACAAAGAATTCCCAACAACAATACAACTCAATCATCCGGTATATGAATGCCAGCACCCAGTTCGGTCAGAGGAAACAACTGTAGCTAGTGCTTGCGTCGTGGAGTGTACATAGATGCATAATGTGTCTACGTTAACTGATTCGTCATCGAATTCACCATTATCCACAAATATTTGGCTCGTATTAAATCGATGACCTATGTATACGTTAACTGATTCATCATCGAATTCACCATCATTCTCACCCTAAGCAGAAACAATCAATAGTTCTGTTCAGTCATGTGATACTACTCGTAAGTGGGAAAACTATGTAATTAAGAAGAAATAACACATATATCAAAAAAATTATTAGCAAAGTAGATCATAACGAAGTGGACAAAAAGACGAACACGTCGGTGTAAACGGATTGACAAACGGAGCTATAACAAAGAAGATATAACGATTTTAAGACTGGAACCCGGCGTTAGCGCCAACAAATAAGGGCCGGCGCCGGTAAGAAAGGAGTGGCGCGGGCGCCCCCTTTTCCTTACCGGCGCTAGCGCCGACCCTTCTCTGTTGGCGCTGGCGCCGGGTTCCGGTCTTAAAATCGTTATATCTTCTTGTTATAGCTCCATTTGTCGATCCGTTTGCATCGACGCATTCGTCTACTTCGTATTAATATACTTTGCTAATAATTTGTCTGATATATGTATTATATCTTCTTAAGTACATTGTAGGGGTGTGCAAACGATTATAACGGATATCCGTTAACCGAAGTTTGGAAAAAAACAGTGTTCGGTTATAACCGAATTAACGAAAATTCATAGTAATATCCGTTTTAACCGATAACCATTTTACATACCATAATAGTAACCGTTAATCGCCCCGTTAACCGAACTTGCTTGACCGAACTTTCAAACATAACCAAAATAACCGAAATAATCGAAATAACCATAATAACCATTAAAAAAACTTCAGTTATTACGGAAACCGAACTTTGAAGTTTAATACCCGTTAACCGAACCGAACTTTAATACGGATATCCGTTTTAACCGAACTAACCGAACTTTTATAAAACGGTTAAAAACTACGGTGATCGAACCTGAAAAAAAACCGGTTATTACGGATATCCGTTCTAACAGCCCCGTTTGCGCACCCCTTGTACGTTGTTTTTCCATTTAAGAAGAAATCTAAACTCGTACGCTCAGTTGTGTTTTCACTTCGCGCAGTCATAATGAAATTTGGATGCACCTCGTAATATGTCACAAATTGTGGGTAAATATGGTAATTTTGGAAAATATTGAAGCAGGGGCAAGATGGTCATTTTCTGACTGAGCGAATTGGAATTCTGAATGTGCGTAGTGACCCTCTAAACAAGTGAGAGCATGATAATACCTTTTTTTATTGTAGAGTAAATAAATTGTTAGAGTTTCTTACAGATTAAAATATAACATATTAACAATGTGGCATATAAAGAAATGTTAAGAAGTAAAGTCAATGTGTGGACGCCCTTATTGGTCTTTGCACAGCTTCTTTTCCTGTTTTTCAACTAAAATAATAGATGATAAGAAGACAAGGGATAAAATGACCTAACAAGTTATGATATGGAAAGAGAGAATGTTAAATTTTTTATGGGAATTTTCATCACATACCCTTCAGTTATGGCTACATTTTACCAAATGTCCCCGCTTTTTTAGAATCACTACGAAATACCATTGATTTTTATTTTTTACTATGAAATGACTTCCACCTATTTTCTAACTTAATCACCGTTAAAAAAATTCACTTACTTCCATTTTACCCTTGCTTTGATTTGCAAGATACCCTGCACATTTGTAATGGCTAGTTTCCACGATACTCCTCAATATTTCAAAGATTAGTTTCACCATATACCTCTGTAACAAATAATTTTTCCAGATACCCCTACAACTTATAAAAGTTAGTTTTGGCTTTTGTCATTATTTATATCATTATTTACTATGGGCAACCCTACTTTTTTTTATTAACTTTTTAAATTTCTTAATCTATTTAAATTGTATTATTATCTTAAATATCTAATAGCTAATATTAATATTATCATTTGAATTTGAATATTTGTTTATATAAAAACATATTAGTAGTCCCACAATATTGAATAAAAAGTATGAATTTAAGTGTTAACTACAACTAATTTAATATTATTTTATGTAATTTTTTAAATACATATTTAATATTAATTGATTAAATATAAAAAGTCACCAAAATAATCATATATATTTTTGTGTGCATTTTGACTAAAAATATGTAAATGTATTCAAATATAATAAAATACTAAAAAATTATTTAGAAAGTCATTTCTCTTTTACAATTTAATATTTTATTACAAATTTTCTCACTAATTATTTTCTACACATTCAAAACATGTAATAAATAGGTGGATGAGAGTGAAGGAAGAACTATAATATTGGATTTTTCTGGAGGTACCCTAAGGAACCCATAAAATGGGACCCATCAAATTTTCTTTTCTAATTATAATATGCCAAACGTAAATAGTTAAACCTTATAGTATTTTTAAATCTAAATATTTTAAACTAATAATGACATAAATAAACTTAATATATCAAAATTCAAAATATCTCATTCTATACAAAATGAGATTCGTATTGAATATGTTTTTCATATTTTTTAAAAATATGTATATATTAAGTAAATTAGTACTTATTACATGTATTTTGGTGATATAAAAATGTAATACTAAATATACTTGAAATTTATAATATGTACGAATATACTCATTTCAAAATTTATAATATAATAAGTAGAAAACTGAGTAGTAAAATTTCTATTAATTTACATTAATAATATATATGAATAAATGTTATTTTATTTTTATGATTCAAAAATATAATAAACTTCAATTATAAATAAAATATTAAGTTAAGATTATCTTGTGTATTATTGAAAATAGTAGTGATAATAATTAAAGACGAATGTTTGAGTTCTTATAATAATTAATACGTATAAAGTAAAATGATATGGCCAATTGAGAGAGTTAAGAATCAAAGAATGAGTTCTCTCATATTGTTAAATAGTAGACATGATTCTTAAAATGATGTGGCAGAGATATGTATGTAGTATTATAATATTAAAAGTTAGTTGACCATTGAAGTTGGAAATACAAAGAATATGTTCAATGTATTACTTTTTCAACTATCGTAGCCCGGTAAACATTAGATATAAAAAACGAAACATACTTAATCAATCTATTTATCTCTTTTATTTTGTTTTTTGGGAAAATTACATCCCCCACCCACCAGGTTTGGCGTATTATTATAAACCACCCATGAGGTTTGCATATTTAAATTGCCCATCCACAACCTTTTCCCCGTTTGACACCCGTCAATTTTTCCCTCTTCCGTTAGTTGTGTCCACCTCGGCTCCACGTGGCATTGTCTAAGTGGTGTAACCATTTGATGACATGTCAAAACCAAGAAACTTAATCCCCCACCCATTCCATCCTCTCTCTCTTCTTCTTCGATGTTCAATTCGTCGCCCGACTTCATACTTCATCGCTAGTTCTGGTCGTCTCTGGTCTTCACCCTACTTTCTACTTCGCTTCTTCGCCGGTTCTGGTGTAGTTGTCGCTGCTCTACCTTCGTACAATCGTTGATAGTTCTCCTCTGGTATGCGAGTCTGAACCCTCTTCAATTCGCTAACTCTAGCATTTTGGTAATCGATTTCTAGTTGGTCTTTGCTCTGAACTGTCGTGCTAGACCTAGCGCTAACCCTATTCTTAGTTGGTCAATGGTTTTACGGTTGGTAGTCACTGTGAACCCACTTGGCTTTCGCTGTTGTTTATACGGTTGGTAGTCACTGTGAACCCACTTGGCTTTCGCTGTTGTTTTTACGGTTGGTAGTCACTGTGAACCCACTTGGCTTTCGATATTGGGTTTCGACTTTGAAACCTAGTTCGATGTGTGATCCCACTTGCCTTTTGATGTTAACCCTAGCGATTTGGTGTGTCAATTACTGAGCTCTGTGATGCTAGTTTTCTGATGTTTAGTATGGCATTATGATTTACAATAACCCCCCTTGTGATATCAGCATGTTGATGTCTGTTTGTGTTGTAGCGGTTCCATTTTCTCTGTCTATTGGTCTGTTGAAGCAATGTTGGTGTGATGGTTTGAATATTGTTCTCTCTGATTTGAGAAATGTAGAAAATTTCTCATATGGGTTGCAGAAGTGGCTAGTAGCTAGTAATCCCAATGTTGCTCCAGTCCATCTGATGTAGAAAATTGAAATTGCTCCACCTTGACAGTCATATGTTGGTATTACATTTTCTGCGATGATGATGGGGCAACAATCCTCGTCTGAGCTCGTTACTATTTTCTGCTTAACTTGTGTTCCTTTGACTAGTGAGCGTTAGCTATGATCCGGTAATGACTGCAAACTAGTGAACTCAGTTGTGTCCAATGTAGGCATTTGTTGCTAATTTTACTGAGTTTTTTCAAATACGAGTATTCTGATGCTCGGTGATCACTGTTATGATTCACAACAGCCCCCGTTGTGATACCAGCATTTTGATGTTCGATATGTTGTTTGTGTCGTAGTGGTTCCATTTTCTCTGTCTATTGGTTTGTTGAATGTTCAGTATGGCATTATGATTTACAATAGCCCCCCTTGTGATACCAGCATGTTGATGTCTGTTTGTGTTGTAGCGGTTCCATTTTCCCTATCTATTGGTCTGTTGAAGCAATGTTGGTGTAACACCCCCAAATAAACACCCAGTAGTATAAACAACACGCCCAGTCACATTATGAGATAACTATGCAGCGGATTCTCAACTTCATCCGGGTGCTACAGATGCCAACCACCCACGTGGTTGACAGACCACATTACCAACACCAAGGTACGGTCTGCATGACTGGAAACAACCCTTAACCAAAACTCATATACAATCTAAAATACAATTCTCAAATACCGAGTGTATACAACATAGCTACTAGGTTAAACGACTCAACTGAAACATTATATCCTGAGTTTAGTTTTACAGAGTACAACTCATAATTGAAACAAGCAACTCTTAGGTCTTGCCCAGATGGACTACCCCCATGATAGTCCTTCCACCTCTCTCCGTCATGTTCCAGATGATCACCTGTAAAAATAAAGGACTCAACAAAACTATGCACAGTATGAATATGTGTAGCCCGTATGTTGCCGGGCTACACGACTACTTGGTCGAATATTATTAAGTCTAATTTACATGCTATATTAAAGCAGTAACACACCATGTATTATTGACATAGTGTCTCACAACAAGCTGAGCACAAGGGTAGCAACGAGCATATAAAACACAAATACAAAATAGAGCGTTCCAGAGAGTATCAGTGATGATGATCCGCACAGTGGGATCATTCCAGCGTTGTGTGTTTTTGTTTCTTTTCCTTTGTTTCCATAATGTGTATTTTCATTCTCTTTCCTTGTTTCCATAATGTGTATTTTCATCCTCTTTCCTTGCACCCGGTCTAGGGATATAGTTTAGTTCCCGTGACCTCATTATGTAGGTGCCCATTTGTTCCTTATTTGTATAAGGATTATTTGTGAGTTCTCTTATCACCGCACGTTGGAGGACGTCTCCTCCATAGCTAATCCCCCATTCCCGACGTCGTGTGCTGAGAAAGCGAAGTCGCCTCTAGACTCCAGGATATGCTCCACCAATTTGCCAATCCCCCATTCCTGACGCCCAGGGTCGAGAAAGCAGAGTCACCTCTAGACTCCAGGATGTGCTTCACCATAGATGGTCGAAGGATCTGATGCAGATACCAACTCCCAAGTATTCCATACCGCGCGGCCCGAGATGTTGTCTTCCCGGGTTATTCTCATGTTCCACCAGTTGGTAATTATCGTTCATTATCAAACGTAGCTCGACACCATAGTGGGTGTCATTAGGAGCCCTCTATAGTTTGAGAGGAGTTTTCTCCTTGTATAGTTATTCTATTTTGTTTGCGTAGTTCGTCGTGTTTCATCTCAAGTACCATAAAACGAGAAGGGAATAAACTACTGTGTGCGCGCAAATAATATGCAACAATGATATAGCAATCATATAAGCAAGATAAGCAAGCAATCCAATTTCATGCTTTAATCTTATGGTCATTTTCACACAGGCACACACAAACAAGCTGTGTAACACGACAACATACGGACCACACATATCCATACCTTATTCAGAAGTAAGAGGCATTTCATACACGGGGTCCCGGTTGGCGCTCATTACGGCCTAACGTTGATTAAAGCAACAAGTCAGTTTATGATTTCATGTGACGACGCTTTCCTACTTTATCTCATTAATATCGGGTGTTATTCCCTAGGCGATCTGTTGAATGTACAATTTATACTAGCCCTTAGAACTTTCCAAGTATTCACCTTAGACTTTTATTTAACTCCTAGGACGTCTACTAAGTCCTTCCCTCTAGGTAATGTCTTAGAGTATTCTAAGCTCTAACATGTAATAAGCTTAATCAAGAAGGATTTTAATTCGCCTAAGGTGTATTCCCACCTTAGTCAAATAGGTTAACAATGTTTTAAACCTATTATCATAATAATATAATCTTTTAAATACCCCTAAAACCTATTTATACAGAACCCACAAATTCCCAATCTGAAACACAATTCCCATGTATTACCTTACCTAACTTCACTTCCAATGCAGCAAACCGATGTTTAACCTTCTCAACATGTTTCGCTAACCTAGCTATACCTATTAGCTATGATTTAGGTTCATTATTAAGTTAGCATCACACACATAATGCTTCTGCAAACCCGTTATACAGAACACAAAATTACTGAAATCTGAAACAACAATCTCCATATTTCTTTTTGATTCTTATGTCGAATTAGTTCAACTGATGTTTCATCTTCTCAAAACGTTTTGCTAACCTAGCTGCAGTTACTAACTATGGTTTGGGTTCATTTTTAAACCAATACCACACTTCTAACACCTCTGGAAGTTGATTATACTGAGACACTAGTTTCAGAAAACTAGAACATCAAAACTGTGCATACATCCATTCCAACTTCTCTTCTAGTGCATTAATTGATTTTGAATTTTTCCCAAAGTGTTTACACTCTTAGGTAGGTGTATTATAAAGGTTCTAAGTTCATTTCCAGACCTGCAACACTCTTATACCACCTGTATTACTATTATACAAAGACAACAAATTACAGAAAAAATCTGAAACACAATCTGTATGTTTCTTGTTCATCCTTTCTTTTAGTTAGTTAAACTGACTTCTAACCCCCCCTAAGTATTCACCCACTTAGTTTAGTGTCTTATCAGGGTTTTTAAACTTAAAAATAACTCAACACATCACTGATAACCTTCTAAATCTTCCTTATTCTGAAACCGAGACAATGCAGAAAACTGAGAACATAAGACTGATATATCTTCTTCTATTTTTCTGCTCATTCTCTAACCTGACTTCCAATGTTTCCAAAATTACTTACCCAGTTAGTTAGGTGTATTAGGCAAGTCTCAACTAAAACCCAGCTCCAAGCAACCCTATTACAACTCTAAAAGTTTCATTATACAGAAAGCAACTTATAAATGAGACCTGAAACAAAAATCTATATCTTTCTGTTTGTCCCTTGCTTGCAGTTAGTCAGGCATTTCATTCTTCCTCCAAGTGTTCACATCTTTGCTTAAGCGTAGTTGGGGTGTTTTAGGCTCGTTAGAAGTCAATGCAACCACCATAAACCCCTCTGTAACAACATTTCCCAGAGACTCACACTTTAAGAAACTCATGTAACAGAAAAAGAATCAGAAACTGAAACAAGAAATGAAACTGATGTTCCCCTCTGTTTGTCTATTAATCTGGTTTTCGAATTTTCTTTTCACATTGCTTAGTTACTTGGCTAATAGTGTTGTTACAGTCTTAATCCTTAGAGCAAACCCAAGGCATTAGACAAAGCTACTGAGATGTCCACAAACTGAATAGGAAAGAATCTGAAATCACAAACTGATATACACTCTTATTTGTTCTCTGTCTGTTCTCTAATCTGATTTTAAATTTTCCCTCACCTTGATTACCTACTTAGCTAAGTGTACTTCTAAGATTACAATTTCAACTCAGACCCATAATGCCACTGTCAATTCACCTGAAATGAAAAGAACTAAGAACCTGAAACACGAACCTGATCATTTTTCTTTATTTCCTTTCTGGTGTTGTTCTTCTTTTTTTTTCCTTGCTCACGAATTGTCTTTCAACTTTATTTCATCACCAACTCAAGTAGTTTAGGGTGTGATAGTTTTTAAGTTCCAACAGACCCAGAATGACATAGATACCAACAAGACAGAAAACTGAAAACTAAAACTCGACACAATCTGAAACTGAGAAGGAAACTACCACATCTTCCTCTCTTTATTTTCTTTGTTACAGACTACCTGTCAATCTACCCTAATCTGCTTTAATTACTTAGTTAAGCATTCTAGCAGGGTTTCTTAGCTTAAAAACAACTTAAACACGCTGATAGTTCTACTAAAATCCCTTAATGCAGAAACTGAGAACTAACTGATAAACCTTTTTCTGTCTTGTTTCTGTTCTTTGTTTACGATCTGATTTTCAATTCTTCCCACAGTGCTTAAGTGATTAATGAAGATTATAACTCCAAGGTAACCCACCACACATTAACCAATGTTACAGAGACAATCCAAATACTAGCTGAAAGGAAACTGCAAAAACTGCACGAGACACTGATATCCTCTTCTTTTCATTTTTTTCCTCTGTTACATCTGTTTCTAATTCTTTTCAGGTGGTTGTCTGGATTCCCTAGTACCCCAGCTCAATCACAATTTGCCTGCTGTGTTATTAAATTTTTAAGTTGGTCACTAATCCAATACCACATTCAGATTGCTTCAGGAGAGTTGATATACAGAGACGTAAAGACTGCAGAAACTGGAAACTACTCCAACACCTTTCTACCTGTTACTTCAGTTTTAACATGAGTTTGATTTTCAGGTTCCCCTAGGTTGTCTAGCCATTTAGTTTGGTATCTTAATGCAGTTCTAATCTTAAAACAACCCCAAGCAATAATGCATGCACCCCTAAAACCTCTTTACACCAAATCTGTAAACTGGAAACAGATCCATTTAAACATCAGTAAATTGTGAGAAGTTTTTTCCAGACTTCTTTATGTTGCTTACAAGCTACAACTTCCTGTTTTCCTGACTGCAGCTATCAGTTGTTTACGGAATGTCTATAGATACCACTACTGCAGCACATTTTACTAAATCCTCCAGTAAATCCTCACTTTACTTTATTACTATCATAATCTGATAGTTTTTTTTCTTATAAATCATTGTATATCTTACCAGTTTTTTTACTGCTATATGAAGATGGAACTGATACACATTGTTTGATTCAACCCCTTTTTTTCTTTCCAGTTTCACTCAATGCTCACAGGTAAATATCTACTCAGTGTTAGGTTTAATTTAGAACCATCTCATTCGTAAATCTCAGATACTTCAAGAATCAGCAGGGGGATTTAGAACAGAATTTTACGCATGGTTGAAGAGTTTTACCTTAGAGATTTATCCAGGGATGATTGGTGTCACACTCCCAAGAGGGATACCTGCACGCTTGGGTTGCTGTTCAAGTGTACTTGGGCTAGTTTCCAGGAGGTTTTGGCACACTCCATGAAGGGTCTTACCAGGGGAAATCACGCATGAGAACAGATAAGAAAGAGGGGGTCAGTTACTCAAGTTCTCAGACGCAAGAAAAACATGAGGATAAAGGGACTTAAACAACCAGAATTTGATGGTCTCATTGTCTTACCGTGAGCTGATGTGCAAACCAAAGAAAATGCAGAAGTTGCTGAAGGGATTTTGGTGCATTCTTGATCGGACATCTAGAGGAGTTAGTGCATGACAAAGGTGGCAGCGATCAGTGGTTTCAATCTATATTTTTTTTGTTTTGCTCTCTGATTACTCCTCTAGCCTCGCATGAACAATCAGGGAAGAAGGAGCTAGGCAGCAAGAAGTCCTCGGACATTGGAAACAGAAGAGGATGGGAAAGCTTACAAACTACTACTTACCTTGCTAGAACCAGAGGGAGTTGAGGAGCTGTTTGCCTATAGAACAGAAGAACGTGATGAGTTCAGGACATGCAAGTTCGATGGGCAGATGGGTAGGGTTGATGAGCAGGTGAGGGCCATTACATAGGAATTATTACTGGTGTGAAATGCCCAGCAACAGAGAGCGTGGGAAGAGGGCCCGAATGGGCATTCATCGAGACATGCAGGATTCTGTTGTCTTTTGTAACTTCCAATAAGGCAGCACGGTACGGAGAAGTTGTTGCCCACTGCAACGCAGTGAGTGCCTGGATCTCTCTTTTTTTTAGCGTGCGTATGGAATCAGAAGGAAGGAAGATATGTCTAGTGTTGTTGGGGTTTTGAAACCGACAAGGCATGGTTGGTTGTTGTGGAATTTGAGATATGGAGCATGTGAATGGGTTGGGTACACCAGTACTGTGTACTGCTCGAGATAGAAGAGGAGATCGAAATGAGAAACTGATGTATTGTGTGCTATTTCTGATAGTGGTAAACAAGAAAGGTGGTGGGGCATTATGTTTGGTATCTAATCAGTCTCGTTTACTTAGTAGGTAAATTGGTAGCTTAATTTATGTCTTGATATGTATTATTACTCTTGTGTCTAACGGTGTAATTTGATACCGAATTTAAGCACGGCTCAATCGGTTAAGGCGTTCACTAGAGATACTAAAGGTACCGGGTTTGAATCCCGGCCAGAGCACATTTTCTCTTTCTCTCTCTCTCTCTCTCTCTCTCTCTTTTGCATAATATACGTGCCTATTTTTGTATATATATATATATAAATATATATATATATATATATATATACTAGATTATTAAGTCGCGTTATTAGTTATATACGCGACTATTTCATTTGGCCCCGTTATCACTTATATAAATAACGTTTGTGATTTATGTTCGTAACACCGGTTGTATTTATATATGTACATACATATATATATGCGCGACTATATTAATGCTTTTCAGTTTAGAAGTGCGTCTTCGTATATATATATATGGGTTTACGTTTACGTTATAATTTGTCTAGGGTATATGGGGTGTTCATACAATTCATTGGGACGCACTAGTGGTATTTATTCAAGTCCCGATATATACATGCAGTATAAGTATCCGCTTAGATCAATAATTTAAATGTCATAGTGTTTTATGGTAATTGTTGCTCATAATTCAATTTAGACTTCACCAGTTTAAAGTGATAATTATCTGGGGTATTTCAGTTGGTGTATTGGTTTGAATGTTGTTCTCTCTGATTTGAGAAATGTAGAAATTTTTTCATATGGGTTGTATAAGTGGCTAGTAGCTAGTATTCCCAATGTTGCTCCAGTCCATCTGAAATAGAAAATTGAAATTGCTCCACCTTGACATGTCATATGCTGGTATTACATTTTCTGCGATGATGATGGGGCAACAATCCTCGTCTGAGCTCGTTACTATTTCTGCTTAATTTGTGTTCTTTTGAATGGTGAGTGTTAGCTATGATCCGGTAATGACTGCAAACTAGTGAACTCAGTTGTGTCCGATGTAGGCATTTGTTGCTGATTTTACTGAGCTTTTTCATAATTATGTCATCCTCAAACAATCAAAACAGTGAAAGCCTCTTCACATTTGCCAATGTCAAGTGCACCTACAAAAGGAATGCTCGATTGTTCATTGCGTTGACATGTGACAATCTTGGAAAACTTTTCTACCGATGTGATTGTCCTAACGGGGTCTTTAAATGGTGGTATGAGGTGGACATGATATACATCTGCTGCTTCCTAACATTTATAGTGGTGAGGTCAACTCCAATGATCCAAAAGCGTATTTGATCATTCAAGAGCAACTACGACGACTAAGAGAGGAGCTAAGGGAGCTAAAAAGTATTCTTCAAAGGAATAGGATTGAACTGAAGGCCGAGTTGAACAAACTTGTTATTCTCTCTTAAGTAATAGCCGGTGTGGTTGTGTTGTTGTATTTGAAATTAGTGTAGTTTACTTGTTTTTTAAGAACTTTTCAATGTCAAAGCGTACTACGTAATCTGTACAACGCGTATTATGTTATATGTAAGCACAATTTTGATTGGTTAATGAGTAGTACCATTTCAGTTTTAAACTCCAATTTTCCATCTGACCCTCTAGTTATTCAGCCAATGTACAGCTGAACAAGTGACTGATTATCATTGCCATTCTACTGAGAGCTTGTTAGTTGCACTCAGAGAGTCATTTAAAACGTAGTAATGACATACTTTAGTAAAAAACAGACTTAAGCTGCTTGGTGGAACCGACAGTCAATATCAGATTGATGGGGATCAATTAAAGACTTATACTAGCAGCTTGCTTTGCAAATCAAACCGACAGTCAAACCTGAGCGCGGAATCAAACCAGTTGCTTTGCAAATCAAACCAATTGTTCTACTGTAACGGAGGTGTTGTACAGAACAAAAAACCAGCTCTATTTCGTTAATTCCCATCTCAACATATATAACAATGCTTCAGCCACTAGTTTTAGCACATCATTACCACAACCCCATACCAACTCTATTTCATCAAGTCACTAGTTGTCTAAAAAAAACTACACTGAACAGCTGTTACATCAACAAAATAGAACAGCAACACCAACATCATTTCACTAACTGTTATACACCATAACAAAAACAAACCCAGTTCAGTAGCTGTCATGCACCATCACAAAACCAACCTAAATTCACAAGCCCTCACACTCCATTACAAAGTAAAGCCAAAACAAAAGATCTTGATTGTCTTCATCTTCATCTAATCCACACAGTGTCAGCGCAAGTTCTACCTCCCTGGAATAGAAACAAAAACAAGTCATCATATTTCCAAGTCATTACACATATCAACTTTTGTAGGACTAAATAACAGAAAGTATAATAATGAACAATACCATGAGATCGTGTCTTCATTCTCCTCTCCTGAGTTGCTGCTACAGTTGAAGTTGATTCTCGCCCCTTTCTTTTTTTCTGACTTGCCGCCACTACTGACCCCTGCAACGTGGCACCATTTCCATCACCAGTTTCGGTGGCAGCAACGAGGTCCTCCCGTTGACCAACCCCCCTACTCACTTGAGCTGAGCATTCCTGGAATTGTGTCCCCTCTGCTTACATCTGGCACATGTTACATAGCTTGATCTTTTATAGACAGGCCTAGCCTCACCATCTTCTCTTCTTCTATTCTTCTTGGGCCGACCAGGTAGTTTCCTAAGGAATGGTGGTGCCAAGAACGTTAGCCCTTCTGGTTCTGGCCACAATGAGGGGTCTGGGATTGGAGATATATCTAGTGTGTATGTGGAGGCATACATGCTCAAAGAGAAGTAAAAATGTACGAATTAATCCTTATCCATTCTCTTCCAGTTCAGTATTGCACATGCATGCTTGCAAGGTATACCAGACTGATCCCAAGCCATGCAGCCACAGTGTCGGTCTCTCAGGTTGACAATGTAATGTCTATTTAAGTCTGTCACCTCAAACTTAAACTCGCTGCTTGCTGTATGTGCGCATCTACTACCGGCCTTGGTGTTCTTGTAGAGCATCTTCCTTGCGTAGGGGGTGATCCTTCCACTCATCTTATTTATAGATTCCCTCCTTCCATTGATCTTCTTCATCAAAGTGCGCCTTAGGCTTTCTAGCAAAGCGGAGATAGGGCTGCTCCTAATTGAAGACAACTTACTATTGAATGACTCAACAAAGTTCAAAGTAATCTCGATCACTTTCACTTCTTTCGGCATATGGAACCTCACCCACAGGTTGTAGTCCACGTCTCTCAAGTACATATACGCCCCTATAGACGTCTCCTCGATTTTCGTTATAGCCTCTCGCAGCCCAACTGTGGTATAACACTGTGATGCCTCCCAAAAAAAATTACGTAATAGAGCACCTAATGATAAAATCATGCTAAACAGTAAGAAAATATAATGAAGAATTGAAACAAAAATAATAGATAATTGTATATTGGTTAATACCTGGATGATCCTTCTTGAAGTGCTGGCTCGACACCCTATTAGGCAAACACTTATTAAGCACCACCGCTGACACAAACAACAATAACAACGAAGGAATATTTCAAGTGTGAAATGCTACATATTACCTTTTGACGATCAGAAATAATTACCCATTTTTTCCTTACGTCTTCATCAGCAATTAACCTCAAGTTGCTGAAGAAGTACGTCCAAGTCTCCATTGTCTCACTTGCCACTATGGAAAAAGCTACAGGAAATATGCCATTGTTCCCGTCAATTGACACTGCACTTAGAAGCACCCCTCCGTACGACCCCTTAAGATGGCAACCGTCTACACCAAGAAACGGTCTACAACCCCTAAGAAAACCCTCCTTAACTGCGTTGAAGCAAATAAACAGCTGGCTGAATGTAGGAGGTCCATTGACGTATTCTTGGAATTTGAGATCTATGATAGATCCTGGATTTCTCTCAAGGGCTATTTTGGTGTATTGATGTAGTCGAGCATATGATTCAGCATGGTTACCTTCAAGTAATTTCATGGCCTCTTTCTTAGCCCTGGAACACTTCATGTAGTTAACCGTAACTCCAAATTTTGTTTGTATCAAATGCTGTATATTGGAAGGGGACAAGGAATTATTAGCTCTCAACTCGGGTAACACCTTTCTTATAATCCACCTCGATGTGGCAGCAGGGTTCTTGGACAATCTGGAGCAATTATGCTCAGCTCTTATTGTCTTGATCATGAATGTCACATTATCAGCTAAGATAGACGCATGCAGTCGCCACTGACAAGTGTCAAGGTTGTTACACAACACGGTGTACTTCCATGGATCATTTTCCTTCCTATGCAAGTCTATTCCTTCTTGTACAGCGTAGTGTTGCATGACTTCTCTGAAGATGTCCTTGTTTAAGAACATTTGATGAGGTTCCAGCTTAATTGTTCCATCAGGCTGAAACTCAAAAGGTTTACCATTTTGTAGGTACTGTTCATCTCCATCAACACCTTCATCCTTGTCACCTGAAAAGCACCCACCGTCTTTGAGTAAACCTAACTCTTCATTATCCAAGTCATCATCGTCATCGTCATGCACAGAATCAAATCCACTATATTCATCCGAGCTAAAACCATACTCTTTCTCAGATTTTTTTATCCTAAGAGTCGTCTGAGAAGTAAGGAAGTGGGTCATCAGTTGGTTCTTTAGTGTTCTCAATGCTTGGAATTGCTGGGACAATTTGTAACCCATGATTCACAGATGCCCTTGTATCAACCATCACATTATCAGTGCCACTTATGATTGGATGCAACTCCTTGACTGGAGAAGGCAGGTGTGGCTGATGCAATGGGCTGAATAGAATCAGATGATCTTCCAGTAACTAAATCAGCCTTTGGGTTATCATTAGAGCTCGATCCACAGATGAGATTAAGACCTCGCGGCCTTTTCTTCTTCTTCCCTTTTTTTGTCACTATTCTGAGTTGCAGACTGGCCAGGTGGTTGATTGAGAGTTTCAGTCTGGACATGTGGTGTGGGCTCATTTTTTGGGGGACATAATGTGGGCAGATTGGCAGTGGGCTGATTTGTTGTGGGCTGATTAATTGGAATTCTTTTGTGAGGATGATGTATTTGAGGAGACACAACCTGAGAAGGTTGTGTTTGCGGTGGTGGTGAACTAGGACATATCACATCTTAGTCATTCAAACAAGTTATGTCATCATCATCTAATTGAAGATCAGGCTGGGTGTCATGGTCATCGGGCTTCCCTCTTTTATCCGCGTCTGCCACCATCTTTTAAATGTGGACATGAGTTATGTATCCTTGTCCCCTTCTTCTACTATCACTTCAATCAATTCCTTTCCAGAGAACAACGCAAACATATTCATTAGTTGTCTGTCATACCCTATTTCCATTTTTTTCTGACTTTTTGGGTGTCTGAAAAAGAACATAGGACGTTGTGGTGCTATCAGGCTGCTCTCTTTCTTAATGACATAAAGGCAATCATCCACCAATTTGATACTTGAATACCGGTCTGGATCGAAAGCACTTCAACCTTGTACCGGTCATTCTTATAGATAACGTCAATGTAGCACTCCTCCATCACTGCCAAACATACTAATAGCAACCAATATTAACAACATACAGCACCGCGATTCAAAGTAAACCAACTTCGAAAGCAAACAGCAAAACGCAAATGGGTTCAAAGTGAGTACCAACCATAAAACTAACAGCAAACAAAACAAACAGATAGAGCCAAACAACACAAACAAACATCAACATTCTGGTATCACAAGGGGGGTTGTTGTAAATCATAATGCCATACTGAACATCAGAAAACTGGCATCACATAGCTCAGTAAATCACATACCAAATCGCTAGGGTTAACATCAAAAGCCAAGTGGGATCAAACTTCAAACTGGGTTTCAAAGTCCAAAGCTAATATCGAAAGTCAAGTGGGTTGACAGTGACTACCAACCGTAAAAACAACAGCGAAAGCCAAGTGGGTAGTGACTACCAACTGCAAAAACAACAACGAAAGCCAAGTGGGTTCACAGTGACTACCAACCGTAAAAACAACAGCGAAAGCCAAGTGGGTTCACAGTGACTACCAACTGTAAAACCATCGACCAACCAAGAATAGGGTTAGCGCTAGGTCTAGCGTGACAGTTCAGAGCAAAGACCAACCGAGAAATCGATTACCAAAACGCTAGGGTTAGCGAATGAAGAAGGTTCAGACTCGCATACCAGAGGAGAGCTATCAACGATTGTACGAAGGTAGAGCAACGACAACTACACCAGAACCGGCGAAGAAGCGAAGTAGGAAGTAGGGCGAAGACCAGAGACGACCAGAACCCGCGATGCAGTATGAAGTCGGGCGACGAATTGAACATCGAAGAAGAAGAGAGGCGGGAATGGGTGAGGGGATTAAGTTGGTCTTGTTTTTGACATGTCATCAAATGGTTACACCACTCAGACAATGCCACGTGGAGCCGAGGTGGACACAACTAACGGAAGAGGGAAAAAATTGACGGGTGTCAAACGGGGAAAAGGTTGTGGGTGGGCAATTTAAATATGCAAACCTCATGGGTGGTTTATGATAATACGCTAAACCTGGTGGGTGGGGGATGTAATTTTCCCTTGTTTTTTTCATCGGCAATTCAGTGAACAAAGGAGTCATAATTTGGGTTATACATTTAGTTGAGCTCAATCTGAAATTGACCAAAGAATACTTAGGTTATTCTGAACTCCTTGTGGGTTATATTTTTTTCAACTCAAACTCGGAGTAGGTTGACTCAAACCTCAACCATTTTTTAAAGATTTAATTTATTTTTAATTTTGGTTATCCACTAAATAAATATAATATTTAAACATTATAAATAATTAAACACAACATTTAGTCATAAATTAACCAAGATGTGAAGTGGGTTTCGTTGATCCAAGGATGGGTTTCAGATTCAGATCAACATTGACATCCTTACAATACCCGCTAAAATTTGTATAGCATACACGTGAATTATGTCACATTGTCTTGTACATCATTTTCCCTTGTTTTGGAACCATGTTAATTGTTTTACTTTTTTGAAAACTCAGATATTCAGAGGGGAATTCGAACTCTCGATCATGGGGTCATATACCTGAAATACCCCAAACCTTTATATGTTGTTTAAATATTAAACTATGTTATATTAAGGCTAAAAGTGCCTTAGAAACATTAGTGAACAATTTAAACCATAGAAAACACAATAAAGTACCATAAAGACAATTAGAGCAAAAATGTGCTCTAAGCTTGGGATAACCTTGGTTAAGACTCTAAGAGCCTACCAAGACTTATTTACATGTTAATGAACATGTTAAACCAATTACCAAAGAAAACCAAGCTTGAAAACAAGTTATCCTTAAAGCACATTTTTGAAAAATTATCTTGGAAATGGGTTTTGAGTGGCTAAATGCCCATCATTACTCTTAAATCAACATGTGTACTACTTAGTATCACATTAGGAAGTCTAAATCAATGGGAAATCAAAATTTTCACAATTATGTGCATTAGTTTATGAATAGTGTTCAAATAGTGCTAGTTTAGCATTAAGTCAACATAAGTCAATTAAATGGTCAACAAAGACCATAAATATCCTAAGGAGGATAAGGGGGCCGGTTTTTAAGTGTGACTCACCACACTTAGCTAGTTAAATAAGAAAGGAGATTGATAAAGCAAGTTAACTATTTACTTTATCACTTAAATATCTTACAAACTTACCTCTCACCTCATTCTCTCCTTTCCTTCTTGATTCCCACCGTCTCCAACCTTCTCCTCCCTTCTCAAAACGGTTTTGCTAGAGCAACCATACCATTCTCCATCTTCAATTGCTAATAACTCCTAGCTCCATTCTCCAAAATTAATTCCAAGACCATCATTCTCTTAGTTTGATCAAGCTCTACAACTTTTTCTTTTCAAATCTTCAAAAGCTTCATTTTTGTGCCATGGAGATTCACCATTGAAGGAGCAAGAACTCATCTTTTTACACCTCATTGTTCTCCTTTGCTTCAAGGTAAGGAAAACCAAAGGAAAATAACATTTCCTCTCATTTTTGTATATGGCCGAGAATCACCATTTAATGGTGTCTTCCTTTGATCTTTCATAGCTTCATTTCAAACTTCAAAGGACTGGGTGGAGTCCTCTCTTGCTACTTAATCCAATTCTCATTCAATTCCAAGGTAAATTTCTATTTTAGTGTTTAAAACACTTATGTAAAACTAGGGTTTATATATGAGTTTAAGTATGAATCTTAAAGCTCATTACCCTTATATGTGTGTATGGATAGAAGGTTGACATGTGATCAAGTTCCTTGCTAAGCTTCAATCCAAGAAAAGAGAACTTGAAGAAAAGAGGTAAATAACCTAACTTAATGTGGTTTAATGTGTCTTAGGAAATTGAGCTTTAAATGCTTAATAAACTACCTAAGGAGCCAATGGTAAATGAGCTAGAAAACTATCCTCAAGGAGGTTATTAAAGACATATGTGGTGTTGTATGTATTTGCAGGTTAAAGACAATTATTATGTGGGAAATTCAGTGTTTAAGATTTATGCAATTTAAGGGCCTAAGAGCCATGTTATTTAAGGGCCTAAGTGCCAAGCAAATTAAATAATGCACTATATTGTGATGTAGTGTAGTTTAAGGTTTAGTTGTGTGTAAAGAACATTCTTGTGTGGATAAATGTTCTTGAGGTTTAAAGGTGAAAACCTTGTGTTTTGGGTGTAAGAAAGTGCTAGCAAAGCTATGTCAAAATTTGAGTAGAAAACAAGAAGTTTAGGTGTTTAAATGAAGTTTGGTGACCTAGGTTGTGCTAGGAAGTGTTAAGGGTTGATTTGGTGAAAGAAATGGGAATTTAAGTGTTTATAAGCATCAAAATGGCTTAAGGTGTTCTTGAGGGTTTAAAAATGACTTAGGCTTTGTTTTGGAGGATTTAGAGTGCAAATGAGTGATTTGGTTACTCCAAGGTTATGGTGGGAGTGTAGTTAAGTCTAGTGAAATTTTGGTGAGCAAGGGAAGAATTATGCTTGTGAAGGTTTAGGTGTGAATGGGAGGAAAAATAGAAGGAGCTTGTGTAATGGAGGTGCTGAGCATAAATAATGCTTATGGAGTAGTGGTAGTGTAGAAAAGGTAACATTTTGGTTAGTTGGTGTTATAGGCATAAAACTACCACTTAGAAACCTAAGGAAAATATTACAAGTGTTAGTGAATTTTGTAAGAAAATTGAGTAACAAGTTGGACAAGAAATTAGACAAGTTTGAGGTGTTATTTTAGCATTAGAATATGCCTAAGATCATATGGGAAGCTTGGGTAAACAATGGATGAAGAGAATAAAGAGAACAAGGCTTGAAAATGCCAACATTTGAATTCTGTAGCAGTGGTCCGGGACTTAGGTTCCATGTCAAGTCCAGGACCATAGCATAAAAAGGGCCGAGAGTAATGTAGTGTATTGGTCCAGGACTTAAGTCCCGTGTAAAGTCCCGGACCACCCCTATTAAACAGGCCGAGAGTTACAACACAGACCTGGTCTGGGACTTAGGGTCTGTACAAGGACCCGGACCAGTGTCTGAAATCAGCCGAGACTTATGCCATGAATTGGTCCGGGACTTTAGGTAAGGACCAAGTCTCGGACCACTCTAAAAACATTGTTTAAGGTTAGTAAATGACTTGTAATGATAGTGAATGATAAGTAATGATGTTATAAGGTTATGTAAGACATGTTAGCTGAGTTATAATGACAATTAAAAGGGTGAAAAGTTGTAATTAAGTGTGAAGGTAAAACAAGCTAGAAATGTGAAGTAATAAGTTAATCAAAGGTCGGGTACAATAATTAACCGACGTTACTAAATGTGTATAAGAGTTGCCTACGGTGGAAAACAATCGCAGCAGACCAAGGTATGTTTTCTTGCAGTCTGTTAGCTACCGGTTTACACCGGCTTATGTGTTGTTTGTTTTCTGTATGTTTATGACTTTGTAAGACTTAAATCATGAAACGAGTTTACAGTCATTGTTATTATTGTGACACGAGTGTACCGGTACTGTTAACCTCGAATACGTACTAACCCGTTAGTTAACTAAACTAGGATACGTAAGAGAGCGGTACTCGGTTTTAACGTTTAGACCTAAGGAACGTTCTAACTACGGCTATGTATGAGCTAGTTGTGATATGTGATGTTTAAGTGTATCCCATCTTCCTTGTGTGCCTAACTAGGCCTAAACACTTATTTGTGATTGAAAGTGTTAAGTTCCATCAATGGGACTCTTAACAAGTTGTTAACCGGGGAGTGAGGAATCCGGTCGTTCCGGTCACGCGTGTATGTACGGGAGTTGATATCTGAATCAGATTCACCTCTCTTTATGTTACGGTTGTTTTTCCTTCTTGGATCAAATCACCCACAAGCTTAACCAAGGCTTACCTATCTGACTATTGATCGAACTAGGGGGAATTATGTATGGTGTGCTTGGATCACTATATCCAAAACATCTTTGGGTTAAGTTACTCGTTCGTCAAACAGAACGGTAACGAGTTATGTAACAAGCTTAACATGAGAGTGAGTTCACTTTCTAGGCTTACCAAGTCGACTAACTATGTTGGGTTGTTTTCCTAAAGTGAAACATCCCTGTTATTGTATGTTGTGTTGCTATGCAATATTATTGTGCTCTTGTGTTGTATGTTAAAATAAATGCCATGTTATCATGACAATTAGTTGTGTGTATCCCGGTACGACGGGCTGCACGTTAGCCATACCAGCCATGTGTTGCTGAGTCCCTTTGGGGCACCATTTTATTTTGCAGGATGAGGATCGAGGAAGCGGAGTGGCTTTAGATCCTAGGTGCTATGAAATACTTTGTTAATTTTTGGATGTTGGACCGGGATGCGCATGTGCTCCCGTGGTGGTATTTTGGATTGACCGTTATACAATGATGGTTGTAAATATTGATACTCGGTATAGTTGGTTGTATTTATGGTTTTAGTACTATGCTCGGGAGTTTGTGCATCAAACCGATACGATTGTATGTATTCTGCCTTGTTAGCCACCCTTGTTAGCCACGTGGGTGGCTAACGGCGTATAACACCAACTCGTTTAGTTATCGTTAAGTTATATGTTTCCGCTACAGTTTCGGTTTATTGTTAAAGTTTACGTTAGGGGTGTTACAATACCGCTCGGCACAATTGCTTTAGTTATCATGGAACCTGGTCAACTGTTTTTACTAAGGATCAGTATCCAGGTTTTTTGGTCCAATATTGCTCTATTAGTTCATGTTTGACTAATTATATAATTTGAATGAATAATTTACTCAAATTTAGAATCCAAATTTTAATTAATGTCTCGAAAGTGTCAACTTTGGGATTGACTAATGGTATAAGAATCGATTCACTTTTTGTTTGAAGTATTGAGATACGCTCTTGTTAGTTAACCAATAATGTTTTACTAAGTTTATGAATGAATGGGTCAAGAATGTTGATTTACAATGCACTCAGAATAATTTGGAGTAAATAATAAAATGAATTAGGTTAGATGGAAGAGTTTGCTTGGACATTTGATTGAAAAGTGAAACAGATAGTTTAACTTGAATGATGTAGAAAAAAAAAGATAGTTAGAAAAATAAATAAACAAGTCACTAAACTTCAATTGAAGGTAAAGTAAATAGGCCTCAGTTTTGCTGACTTTTGAAGAAACTTTGGCAAATGAGTTATAGTAGTACCCAATAGTTAGATATATCATTCTTGAAACAACAATAAAATTAAACACTTACAACCATAGTTATCAGAGTTTAGAATTTAGATCATATGTTAGGGTCAACAAACATGTGAAAAATCAGAATCATGATACGATCGTTCCGTATTAAAGTCGTAAAATCGATAAGAACAACGCTATTTTGAATCGTAAAGACCATACAAATAGGATCTATATTCTTATAACAATAATCACAGCCGATAATTACCAATCACAAAAAAAAAGAAAAAAATCCCTCACAAACAAGGGAAAGTTCGTAAAGACCGTTAAATATGTGGTATAAAGGTCAAAGTCAAGAAGTGTCGCCTATGGTGTCCATTCGGTTAATTCGGTTAACCAAAAACCAAATTTTGAAAAAAAAAATGATTTTCAGTTATTTCGGTTATAACCGAATTAACCGAAATTCAGCTCACTCACCGAATTAACCGAAAACCAAAATAACTGAAAACCAAATTTTTTTCTACTTAATAACCGAAAACCTAACCGAAAACCGAATTAGTAGTGGTTATCCGTAATAAATTCGGTTAACCAAATTTTTAAAAAGAAAAATTATAATTTTGATTAATATTTATATATTTAAATTTAATTTAAAAAAATTCGGTTATTCGGTAAACCGAAATATTCTCTTCAATAACCGAAAACCGAACCGAAATAAAATTCGGTTAACCGAAAACCAAAATTAAAAAAAACGGTTAAAAAAACCGAAAAAAATTCAGTTTTCAGTTATAACCGAATTAACCGAACCGAATGGACATCCCTAGTGTCACCTATGCTAACTAAGGCCAGCTTCGGCTTGAGCAATTGGTTGATTAAACTTTATGGCTCCATTTTGTAACTTACGTATTTATCTACTTATAGTACTACTTAATTTTGTGTAACATCACAAAATCAAACATCATGCTGTTCACTATACTTATCAGTACCACTTATTCGTTATTACATACTTAAGTTTTACCCTTCTACTTATTGATCATGTTAAATACTATATTATTAGCACATGTTGGTTTACTTATATTTATTCAATTATACATATTATACAGATTGAGGTGGTATGCTTATCTAAGACACTTCCCACTAAGTGATCCATGACATTGAAAAGATGTTTAAACTCTCGATTAGAAGTTTTTGAAGGGTCAACTTTTTCATCATTCTGATACCACTATGCTATCCCCCTGAGCTTATTTGGGTATAACTACGATATTTGTAACACCCCTACCGGTAATCACATAATTAGCTCCTAACCCGTCTCCATTATCATTACACAAGCAGCGGAAATTTCCAATACAACCGGGGGTGAAACAATGCCGTTAGTCACCCACATGACTAACAAGGCCAATCCAACTCAAATACAACAACAATCACACTATCGGTCTGATGGGTCTTATACCGAGTACACTATATAAACGCTACTTCCATTACTTAGCCAATTCATAAATCCAATACAACCTTTAATTCCACAATATACCAATGCAACATCCATTCAATACTATACGGAGTATCTATTACAATTCCCAAACTTACTGACCACATGTCGGTCTTACAATTCCACAAAACAACCCAAATACAATTCTCAAACAGCTACCCATATTTATTACAACCCCGTCCTACTCTCGAACGGTTGATCGGCTTCAATGTTCCTGTAAAATAAAAATGATGCCCCTAGGGGCTCAGCAAAATTGTTGCATATGACTTCCTCATACCCCGCGTACTAGCGAGGGTACGCCGACTAATTGGTCGAGAGCATGCAATTCATTTTATATCAATCAACATGCAAGGCAACAATACATTATATATGTTTGTCAACATAAACGAAGTTCAATGAAGAACACTAGCACTACACACACATCAGAAGGTTAGCTTAATATGTTCTTTACTTAGGCTTTAGGGTTTTTACCTCACTATGCCCTACTCATTTGTTCATCGTCTTACCCACTCTCTTGGGTTACACTCACTCAAATTCTCTTGCTCCCAATCTCAAACTACAACTCAACTCACTTAAGTTTCAACTCAATACTCAGTACTCACAAGTTCAAATCTCAATACTCAAGGGTACAGGTTAAGTCACTACTCGTGACCTCCGGGCAGGGTCATACACAAGACCCACCACCAGGCTTTCAAATACAAAGGGGCTATGCATTTAGCTCCTCATGTCCACCAATGTCCAGTTCTCTACCGGACTACTCAAATTCTCAAACTCCTCTCTCGGAGTCATTTCACAATCTCATGGATTAGCCTAGAGGTATCTCTCTCGATAACATCTATTGGCTTAGGGAATTCGCAATGTTTAGTATTCTAAGATTTAAGGCCTTACCCTACTTATCGAATACTTTTATGTTCGTGACATTGTTCATTTTAGTCGGTTCCTCTCGTTGGGGTTTGACTATATCTCTAAGGGGTTGGGTGATCCCTTATCAAGCTTTACTTTACTCATGGTTCATATTTTGAACAATTATCAGTCCTCTAGATAGAGGTTACTCATGTACTGCCACTATTATTATTGTGTGGATTAAATCAATCCAGTTCTCTAACCGTTATCGGGAGTTTACTACTCCCGTATACTTTCTCACATTCTAGTGAGTTCGTAGGTTTATGTTATCGTTTCTTGGTTGGATAGTTATAGTGTGTTCCCACATTTTATTATTTCGCACTTGACTCTTCCTACGAGTCACTACTCAAACAAGACCTAACTATGGACCGCACTACAACACCCAATCACATGCAAGCAACTCATTCACCATTCATCCATTTCATGAATTATACAAACTTTAGTTTAAATTCAATCCAATAAGCAACAATACAATACAAGCACTAATAAGTGCACACAATCCGATTCGTGCATTTATCTTGTTAGGTGATCACACAATCAAACAAGCACACAAATCGGGTAACCAAGTTAGGATACAGAGCATGAGGAAATCATACCTTTCACCGGGGTTAACTTTACCGGGTGTTCTCACGTTCCTCATTTCACACTTGTTCCTCGAGTCTTATTCTTGAACCACTAATTACATGTCAAATGGTTCAATTAATATTAAGGCGTTACGGTATGAAATACCCCAAACCTAAGTATGCTAAGTAAACATCAAGTTATGATGTAATAAGGCTAAAACATGCCTTAGGAAGATTGGTAGACAAGTTAAACCAAGGAAAACACAAGAAAACGCCTTAAGGGCAATTTAGGCAAAAATGTGCTCTAAGCTTGGAGTGACTTTGATTAGCACCCAAATACCATTATAAGACTTTATTAACATACTAATGGACATGTTAAATCAATTACCAAAGAAAACCAAGCTCAAAAACAAGCTTAAACACAAAATGTGCTTTAAGACTCCTTAAAGCACCTTTTTGAGAAATTGTCTTAGAAATGAGTTTTGAGTGGCTAAATTCCAATGATTACACCTTAATCAACATGTGTACTAATTAGTATCACATTAGGAAGCCTAAATCAATGAGAAACCAAAATTTTCACAAATATGTGCACTAGTTTGTGAATAGTCACCAAATAGTGCCTAGTTTAGTCTTTAGTCAACTTAGTTTAGTTAATTGGTCAACAAAGGCCAAAATACCCTTACTTAACAAGGGGCCGATTTTTGAGAGTGGTGAGTCACCACATGAGTCATCCAACTTAAGAAAAGAAGAGAGAAATAAGAAAAGTTACTATTTGCTTTTTAAAACAAAATATCTTCTCATAAGCTACCTCTCTCCTCTCTTCTTCATTTCTCTTCTTCACCAACGTTTTCTTCTTCTTCTTCTCTGTTCTAAAGACGTCCAAGCAGCACCCATGGCACCTCCACCTTGCTTTGTCCATAACTTGCTCATTTTAGCTCCAAATCAAAAACTAAGCATAAATTTCTCTTAGTTAGACCAAGGCCATGCTTCCTATCTTTTCAAAATTTGAAAAGCTTCATTTTGGAGCCATGGGAAAACTCCATTGATGGAGGAAAATCAAGTTTGAAGAGCTCTTTTGGTTCTCCATTCATTCAAGTTAAGGAAAATGTAAGAAAAACTAAGTTTCCATCACTTTCCCGTCATAACCGAAAATCATCTTCACATGGGACCTTGTTTTATCTCTTGTTCTAGATTGATTCTATTCTCCAAAGACTTGAGGAGGTCTTGCCTTGCTTCATTATGAAATCCATTCCAAAATTCAAAGGTAAACATACACTTTTAAGCTTTAAAACACATATTTTAACCTAAGGATGAATTTTATGAGTTTAGGCATATTGCTTAGTGCTCATTAGATTATTTGAATGTGGATTAGAACATTGGAAAGAGGATTGAAGTCCTTGCCTAATTTCAATCAAGAAAACCTAAGGAGGGAAGTAAGAGAAGCTTGAGGAAAAACAAGGTAAATTGCTTACCTAATGGTGGTTTAAGGTTTTAAGGGATGAGATGTGAATAAGTACCAATGTAGCTTTAAGCTTACATTAGGTAATGGGTTATATAACCTAGGAAAAAGGAATTTAAACAAGCTTGTGAACTTGTGACTAAGGAGCCAATGGGAATGAGTTAGTAAGATAAGTTAAAGGTGGATTGTAAGAGCATTATAACTACTACGAGATTGATGGGTGTAATTGCAGGTTGAAAGCTATTACATGAAAGAAATTCAGTGTTTAAATTCATGTCATTTAAGGGCCTAAGAGCCATGTCATTTAAGAGCCTTAGTGCTATGCAATTTAAGATTATTGCATTATATTGAGTTTATTATAAATGAGTTGATTTGGGTGAGAACATATGATGAGAGAGGAGATTTGATATGTGTGAGATGATTGAATGAGAAAAACCATGCATTTGGGCATGATAATATACTAGAGGAGCTATGGCAAAATTTGAGTGAAATGAGTTAACAAAGGTGTTCTTGAGGATTAGAATGACCTAGAGTTGCCTAGGAGGAGTTAGAGGTTAGGAGGGTGTAAATTGTGTGCTAAGATTGTGTGCTAAGGATTTGAGTGTTCACGATTGTATTAAGGGTGAAAAAAAAATGTTGGGTGTAGTAATATACTAAGGAAGCCATGTCAAAATTTGGAGAGGAAACTAAGTGTTTAAGGTGTTCTAAGGAGATTTTATGACTAAGGATGTTCTAGTAAACATTAAGGGTTGTTTTGGTGAAAATGGATGAACTATGGAGTTCTTGAGTACTAGGAAGACCTAGGGATGTATAAGAGGGACTAGGGGTTACAATGGTGAGTTTAAGGCACCAAAACCATGGTTAAGGAAGCTAGGAAACTTGTACAAAGTTTGAAGGAAAAATAAGGTATGATGACTTATAAGGATGTAAGCATGTGCTAGATTATATATAGCTTTGAGAAGTTTGAGTAAAGCAAATGGGTATGCATGATGATGCTTGAGGAGTAGTTAAGATGGTTGTGAAGAGACATAATGATTAGTTGAGGTCTTAGGCAAAGTCACAAGAGGGAAGTGTAAGGAATCAAGTGTTAAGTGTAAGAATTTTGTAAGAAATTGAGTGTCAAGTTTGGTGATGTTTGAGGAAGGTTTAGTGCATGTTTTAAGGTGTTTAAACATGTAGGAAACATGTGGAAAGATTGTGGAATGAGTGGGAAAAGATTGGGGTGAATTTGGAGTTCAAAATGAGGAGAAAAGCACTTTGGAAAATAGGTTCTGTTGTGGACCGCCCCTAGGGACCGACCCTGTGGGGAGGTCCAGGCGAATTCTGCAGGAAAATAGCTTCTGGTTGGGACCGCCCGGACCGCCCTAGAGGGGCGGTCCAGTGCAGAGAAAAAGAAAAAATTTTGTTTTTGGCTTCTAATGATGGGGGATTGGATGGTAATGGTTTTAGATGATGTTTAGGTCTTGTTTGGTGACATTTTATGACCCTTAGAAGGGTGGACAAGTATGAGAATCAATGAGAAATGATTAACTTATGAGATTGAGTTTAAATTGTAATGACTTAGTGGTCCAACATTAGAGGAGTGATGATGATTTGAAAGATAAGCATATAAGGACTTAAGAGGTTAAGGTAAGTAAAATGGTTTTAAGTGTTTAAGGTTAAGTTAGTAAGAATTTAAGAGGTGCTAGATGGGGATCGATATGTAATGATAATATAAGGTTGTTTAAGACATATTTGGCGAGTAACAATGATAATTAAGTGGGTGAATAAGTATAAGGTATGAGGAGAAGTGATTCACTTAAGATTAAGTTTATAATAACTTAAGTGGTGTTAGATGGGGATCATTAGTGACTAAGTGAGTTAAGTAAGTTAGCTTTATTGGAAAAGTAATTAACAACCTAAAATTGAATGAATGTTTTAGGGTTTGAGAATTTGGACTCCAGAGGAGAGTAAGCAACCGAACGACCAACGGTGAACGGTACATCTTCTTGTGACCTGCTTGCTAACGAGGTGTCCCTCGGCTTGTGTGCTATTTGTTTTTGGTGTGCCCACTAACAGATAAGGCATGCAACCGGAATATTATGTTTATTGTATTGTTGTGTGATGTTTGAAAACTAACACAACTTACCGTGAGAACTTACTAACTAGTGCTTAGTAAAGAATTATGTGAGATTAAGGAACACTCCCAAATATTGTTTTCTTCGTAACCGAAAGAGGTTAACTAACAAACATTAACTTGAGACCTTCTACTAACTAGAACTTGGGGGGAGTGAGGAATCCGGAATGGTACCGGCACATGTGTATTGGGGGAGGTCGGTATCCTTATCAGATACCGACTTCCAAATATGACTTGTCTTCGGACTCGTCGCCTAGAGTCGACATATAGACTCGACCTCCTCGGACTACTTGTTTTAGGAGGGAGGCATACTAAGATGGCATGGGGGGATCTAGCCTACATCCCCAACAATTTAAGAAATGTTGTTTATTGTCGGTAAGTGTACTGCTGCTGGCTAGGGTTAACCAAGCTCTACAAAAATAAACAACGAACTAAGGGTTAACCAGTTCTAATAAGAGAACGGTTGACTTAACTAAGATAAGGTTGAGGTAAGATACAATCATTTCTATATAAAGGATGGTTGTTTTCTAAGACTAAGATAAGGTTGGACTGAGATTAAGAGGAAACTGTAACAACCCTAATCCTAAACCTGTAATAACATCGCAAGTCGTAGCATAACAAATAACAATTCGCAGCGGAAAATAAAACTATCTACCTTGGTGTTACACGCCATTACTCACCCTTGTGAGTAACAAGGCATCCTTACTCTTTCCAACAATACAACTCCTCACGCTGTGATGAACAGATACTGAGCACTCTAATTATTACAAACCAAATCCAACTGAATGAGCAATTAACTGATTACAACAACCTCCTTATTACAATACAAAATAAAACCAAAGGTGTTTGTTGAAAACACAACTGCTACCCCCGTGTCCCGCACTCTGGCTCGAGTCTTCTTCAATAACCTGGAATGTTTGACCCATTGAAGGGCTCAGCAATCGAAATGTTGGTATGCTAAATGTAGTCTTAAATCATCAAGATTCCTTAAGTCGTTTTAGCCATCTTGATATTAGATTCTTTACATAAAATGCCAGTTTACAATAATAACAGTACTAACTGTAAACATTGAACAATCACACAACAATTCACCTGCAAACATCAGTGTACAATAGCACACATCACCTAATAACCACACATCAATAATCCATCGCAATAGCCAACAATCTCACATCAATAACAATAACCAATAATCACACATCAATAATCCAAACAAGATACACGTATTAAACTGTACTTGTTAGTTGGCCACCTGCCCTTATCCCTTAAACCATTCTCTTAACCTTTTCCAATTAATTACCACCTCAGGCGTATGTCAAGACAACCCTTAATAACTTATTAATGGACGATAGTCCCCTGGGTTCCAATGAACCGTTACCAGCTGACCTTATGGCCCTGGATAATTATAAGACCGATCCGGTCGAACCTGTGCACCAACGGCAGTGCCCTCCGCCATCCCCGAATGTGGCTGATGGATTCCCTTGAGTGACTCCCCATTGAAGTCTCTCGTAGTGATCACTATGCGCAACCAGAAAGTCGAAACAGTCTGGATTCCTCTCTTATAAGTTAGCCCTTTAGTCAGTGGTACAATAACCAATACTTGAATTAAGACTATAACAGTTGACCATCAGTTAGGTTCAATAATACCTAAAGGTCAGTTAGTCTTTTCCCAGTTTAAATGTATAAACTTTCAGTCATAAGACGTTCGCGTGTAAATAAAACGCAACAAGGTTGAGCAATACAGTATACCAATAATATACATAAAATCACAGATATCGCTCTTAAACAATTAACACATAACGTCTGGACCTTAGGATAATCCTTAGGACATTCAGACCACACAATTAACATACCGTTCACCGTGATAACAGCTAGCTTGGCAATTCACACTTTAACAGTCCTTCCCCGTACGCTGTTATATTTACAAGCAATACCGGGTAATATTAATATAACCACTCACTAAATATTACAGTACTGTCACTGTTGTGTTTATACTCGGTGTATAATAACTTTGTATGTTCTTGATTTTCCCCTGTTATTTAAACGGTGGTCCTAGGTAGTCCATCAGTTCATTATTTTATGTGATTCCCACATGTGATAATGAATTCCCATATTATGATATTTCTTCATCTCTTTAATTATATCCATAATTAATTCCTCTTATTCCATATACCAATATAATTTGGTTACCTTAATTACATCCATAATTATTTCATAAACTCTATATTAAATTCTTTTGGTTATTCTTATCGTAACCACGATTTATTTTATAAACCTTATATTATTCCTCATAATATATTACATTATTTAACCTTAATTCCTTTCTTTATTAAATTATAAAACCAACCTCATTAATTCCTGTATTTATAAGCTGGACACAATAACTTTTATAAGTTACCAAATAACCATATATCTTTTATAATTCATTAATTATCCATACTCACTTTCGGAAATTGCAAAGCAATTATATTAATTTTTATAAATTACCAAATGTCCATATTCCTTCTTGGTAATTATAATTTAAACACACTAAACTTTATGAATTACTAATTAACCCTTAATCATTTCGGTAGTTACCAAATGAATATTCTAATCTTTATAAATTACCAAATGACCACATATATTTTCGGTCTTAATAAATAACTTCCTTTATTTACAATTTAACCCCAAAACTTTTATGTAAGTTACATATTAACTTATAAACTATAGTTTTCATATTTATTTTCTTAAAATACCGAAGTAACCCATATATTTTCCAAAATTACATTTCCGCCCCTAAACCAATTTGGTTTTATATAAACTTTCCCATAATTACATTTTAGCCCTTAAAACTTTATATAAGTTACATATTAACTTATAAATTATAGTTTTATTATTTAATTTCTTTAAATGCCGAAATGGTCCTTATAATTTTGCAAATTATGCTTTCGCCCCAAATTAAATTCAGTTTAACACTCATACTTTCATAAATTACATATCCACCCTTAAACCTTTATAAACTTAGTATTTTATGTCATAAATCACTTTAACCCAAAGTTTTTGGTCAACACTTTGACCAAGCCTTAATTTCATAATTAATACTTTAATATACCCATAAAATCATATCTAATTCGGTTACACCTCTAAACTTTTCAATAATTACAAAATAGTCCCAAAACTTTATAAATTATCATTTTAATACTTAAACACTTACTTAAACTCACCAAAATTCATAATATTAATTCCTACCTTATATTATATCATAAATATCCAAATAAACCCCTTTCTTCTTGGCAATTATTATTAACACACCAAACTTTTCAAAATTTACATTTTTGCCACATAAATTAATAAGCTAGCCATTGAAATACTTGTAGCTATTTTTAATGTTCCCAAAATTTATAATATAAGTTAATATACTTATATATTTCGAAAATCACTCAAATAATACATTAAACTCTCGGCTTTAATTTTATTTTACCATATGGTTTTAAAACTTGATTTAAACTTTATAATAAATACATATAAATGTATATAAGCCATATAACTCTTCTAAAAATTATGTTAATGACTTGGAATGATTATAAACTCAAAATAGGACATTTAATCCTTAGATATTTCGGTTTGAATGTATATGTATCCTAATTAATTTTTTTGTGACACATAATTATACCTTAAGGTAATAATCTTACCTTATATGTTATAATTTATTTTCTTAACCATATAACCCAAAGTATTTTCAGCCTTAATTTATTTAGAGGTTAGACATAATTTTTATACCAAAGTTTGAAGCTTAAATCAAGCTTAAACTTAATACACCTTACTTATATAAACGTACCCCTTAAATCAAGACAATTCTTGTACTTGATTTTTCCTTGAATTCCAAGCTCTCCAAATGCTATCTTGATGAAGAATTTTCGGCTCCTTAAATATATTTAGGAGATCCATTTGTTAGACTTCTAACAAAGATTTATAAATAATATTTGGAGTAATTTTACAAGAATTTACCTTAGGAATTTAACAAGGTATTTTTGGCACACCTTGAGATAGTTGTAGATCTAAATTTCCTTCATGAAATTTAGAAGAGAACATAGGTTTAGAAGTTCATAAATTTTCGAAAATACCTTAAGGAATTTACTTAGGATTTTCAACATGAAAATATACCTTAACTTGATCTTGTTGTTCCTTGTGTTGTTGTTGAATCTAGGAACCTTCTTGGAGTACTAAAGCTTGGCGATTTTAGCAAGGATTGCTAAGATGATTTCTTGCTTCAAGACTTAAAAGATTTAACTAGGAATTTACATAGAAATGGTGTTAGAGCTTAGATCACCATTAATGGAGCTTAGAAGCTCTAAGGAATTAATTGTCAAATGAAGAAGAAAAGAGAGGATGTAGAAGCTTACCCATTCGGTTGAAGTGAAGGCAAGAGAGAAATGAAGGGTTACGTAAGGTCATAAGGCAAAACAAGGTTGAATCAAAATGGGAATAATTGGTATGTCACATGTCATTATTTTATGTCTTTGTCTTGTTTTATTTGACTATAAAAGTTTCTTAATTTGCTAGTCTTACGGCTGATTGGAAATAATTAATTGAAGTCTTTGTTTGATAATTGCAAGAAGAAGACAAGAGTAGATATAGGTAGGTATTTTCTTTTGATTTTTCTAAGACAATTCTATATCATTGTTGTCTTCTTCCTTAATCATTCACGGTTGTATATGGCTGTAGGTGGCTCTTATTTTAGTTTATATTAGACATAGATTTATGCTAGTTAGGTACATGTTCCCTTGACTAATTAATGAGGCAATAATTCCCCCTTTGTTCAAGCATGAAATCGGCCATATATATGTAGGTAGGCCATTTGATTTTGTCCATATTTGACCATGAATTATGCTAGTTGGGTGGTGATTTCTTTTGACTAGATAATTGGCAATCAAACTCATTCTTTACTGATCACAATCAGCTGCACATGTGATGGTAAGGCAACTTGTTTTGTTTGTTTTCATTACATTAGTCTAAAGTAGGTTCTAGTCTCTTATTTATTTCATTACTTTAGTTTAGACTAATCTATTTTGATTCCTTGCAGGTCATATGGTGGAGGAGGCTCCAATTGACTCAAATTACTTGATACCTTATCATATAATACATGTTAGGATGAGTCCTTATCCATAAGTCAATTTTCAAACCAAAAACTAGTCAAAATAGACTATAAATGGCGCCTGATGTAGGGATCAAATGAGGTTGATTTTTGATTTAATTCCTGTCACATTATATTGTAATAAGACCATACTAGTATTTGTAATAGGTTTCAGCATTTATTTGGTACATTTATATGATGGTAAAAGATGAAAGTTTTAAGGTAAAAATGCTGATTTTAGGTACCTTTTTGTCCCAAAAATCGCCCCCACTTGTACTATGAATTTAGTACTGGAATTAATTGATTTAGATGGTCAATTTATCCCCTTTTAATATTATCAACTCGTGGATCCTCAAAAACTTCAAGGCAATTGCGTAAAACGCATTTTTGTGACACCCGAAGGTGCGTTTTTGTGCTTTAAGGATTTACTGGAAATAAATTAGTCGATATGAGTTCCAAGTGTTTATTGACATTGTTTATAGTCAATAATAATATGTTAAGGTGGTAAATTGAGTTATATGGGGTTATATAAACTCGTAACTCAATTTTTGGCCTACCGGGACACCCCCGGGGCAAAAAGGAGCGTTAAGAAATTCCCCCAAGAACTTTGTGTATTTTTGAAAAAGTGGCTCGAGTATTCTCTTTATAATGGTGATCATTAATGATAGGAACTCTTAGAATAATTTATATTGGAGTTTGTGCCACTTCGGTACCTCTCCGAGGCACTCTCGTGGGTTTATGGGGCCCTCATCGGGAACCTCCGAGCACTTTGTCTTTAACTGAGAATTTAGCTTGAGAACATCATCTTAAATGTTCATTAAAGTGTTATTGTGCATTTATAATGAAGTGTAATGCTTTACTTTATTTTATAAAGTATTTCCGGGACTTTCGGGCCTTAAGGGGCCCTTAAGGGAACTCCCGGGCATATTGTATTTTTACTCAGTTCTAACTGAGGACTTGTGTTTTAAAGGTCATAAAATAATCCTTGATTAACTTCATATGAGTTTTATAACTTATATAACTTGTTTAGGTTAAGGTCAGGCTTAACGCACGTTTTTGACCTTAAGGAATTTAGATGTGTTTTAACGCCCAAGTGCTTATATACTTTTCTCAGGGTTTAATAATCCCCTAAATAATAATTATTTCCCTTTATTTAATTATTTAAAGGTTAGGGGTATTTCAGAAACATAACTTAAGGAGTTAAATAATTGACTCACTAATTAAGGGAACGCATTTAAGACGTTCATTGTGTTTGAACCTTGATTGTTCATATTTGGCTTGTTGTTTATTGCACCTTCTATTATGTTGTGCATCTAATCAACATCCATGCTATCGAAAATTAGTCGTCGTATCCACGTTAGCTTGGGGGCATGAGAGGATCATACCAGCAATTTTGCTGACCCCCTTTGGGGGCTGTTTTTACTACGCAGGTGAACGTCAGAAGGCGCCCGTCATGAGAGTAAGATGGGGCAGACGTGTTACAGGTTAAGTGTGGCCTACGAGTTGTGCATGTACACTCGTATGCTATATTGAGTTAGTAAGTTGTATAGGATGTAAGGGGATTGTAAGAATGATATGTATTTGGTTAAGACTTGTAAGTACTAATGTTCGGTATATTCTGTTAGTCAGACCATGGCAAGGTCCTGGAATGTATTTGAATCCGCTGCAACATTTGTATATATGGTGATAAGTTTGCGATAACCACGATTAGATCGAGATGGGGTGTTACACGGTAGGTACATAATTGCTACTCCCGTACTTACCCCGTTATCCCGTTATTTCGGTTTAACTTAGTGTACTTAATTCCTTAACCTACTCACTCACTTCCAACACTTGTTTATACTTCTTAGGACCTTTACAAGTCACCAAACAACTCCTAAACATCATCTAAAACCAATACCATTCAAACCCCCATCTTTTGAACCCTTAAAAACACTCACGGGTGAATTCTGGGGGTGGTCCGGGACTTGGTCCGGATCCAAAGTCGTGGACCAATGTTTCAGTGTACTCTCGGCCTAATTTTGCTTGTGGTCTGGGACTTGGTCCTGGACCTAGATCCCGGACCAATGTCAGTTTACACTCTCGACTTAATTTTTTATGCGGTCCAGGACTTGGTACATATCCTAAGTCCCGGACCCTGCTAAAAACTGCTATTAAGGTCATTTTTCAACCCCAAATCAACTCTTAATCCACCCCTAAACTTTCCACAAGTTTCCTACATAATTAAACACCTCAAAACATGCTCTAAACCACTTCAAATCCTTGGACAAATCCTTACTCCAATTCTTGTTCAAATTCACAAATATCAATTTCCTCATTTTGCACTTTGAACACTAATGCACTTATAACTTCCTCTTGATGGTTTCCAACCTCCTACCACCTCACCAAATCATTATTGACCATAACCAATTCATTCCTAGACAATTGCATTATCTAAACCCAAGTTCACTCCTTGTTTCAAAAGTTAAAAACACTAACTCATTCCTAAATTTCTAAGATTCTCACATGCCATTTGCTACAGATTTTTACATCTTTTAAATTTATTCTCCACCTACCACTACAAGGTTATCAATCTACTCTACTCAACACTATAAACACCTAACTCCTCCCATTACCAAAGTCACCTAACACATTCGATTTCTACCCAAATTTTTCCATAACCTCCCCATAAACCTTACATGTCCAAACTCATTTTTTCACCATTTTTCATTCCTAATCTAGCCACACACTTACAAGGGTCCTACCAGCACATAAGCTCAACCAAAAATTCACCACATCAACAATATAGCTCCAAATTTAAAAGCAATGGCACTTAGGCCCTTAAATCAACACAAGTTCTCAAATCTCTCTAAAATCAACTATACATATTTTCCCATATAGATTTCAATTCATGATTTAGGTTCATTAATTTATTTACCCATCCCAATTACTAAAGCAATTAAAACAAGCTTCAAGGTAGATTTCTTACCTTATTTTTTTCCAAGTCTCTTTTCAATTTTCCTCCTCCTCTTCTCCTTCTCCAATTCGGTCAAATGGGCAATGGAGTTGCCAAACTCCATCCCCAACATTCAAGAGGCACAAAATGAATATAATCAAACCTCTAAGCCTTAGAAAAAAAATCCTAATTCAAAGAAAGAGCTTAAACACCACAAGTTAGGGTTTACCTTTGGAGTGTTCAAGAGGGTTTTCACCCATGAATCAAAGGGAGAGTCCCACCACCATTGGAGGGTTGAAATTAAGCTCAAAACAAGGAGAAAACAAGGTATCAAATGAGGGGAAAAAATCGGTCACCAAAGGAGAAGGAAGAAAAATGAGTTTTTCTTGGAGATTTTTACCTTAGGAGAGAGATGAGACTCCAAGCTACTCATTGATGCCATTTTCTCTTCAAAAGGGGAAAACGCATGGAGATGAAGTTCATCCTTTTGGATTTTTCAAAAGAGAGAATGATAGAGGATGATGAAAGGAAGAAGAATATGTATTTATTTTTGTGATTTAAGCTCTAATGGAGCTTGGGCAAGACAATGAAGGCCTGAGTAGCCATGGGAGAAGAGAGCTGTCGCAAGGAAGAAGAAGGGAGGGGAAGAAATCAGCTGGGAGGAAGAGAGGGATGAAAGAGAAGAAAGAAATGGAGGAGAGAGAGGGAAAAAGGTAGTTTTGTACTTTTTTTTTTGCTTTTCCTTTTCTTTCTTTTCTTTCTAGCTTATTAGAGTGTGTGAGGGGGCTGTTTAATATTTAAAAACCGGCCCTACATATATGTATAAGCTGGAGCGTTTTTTCTTCTTTTACAGAAAACGCTCATTTATTTACCCGGTTTTAGCACTATTCACTAACCGGGCCCGTTTTCCGGAATTTTCTTGTTTCTTTAATTTTAATGGTTATTATACTCCCATTAATGTTTACTTATAGTTATTTAATGAACTATAATTTTTACGGGTTTGTTTGACCACTTAAAGTCACGTTTTCGGGTTTTCTCGAAAAACGTGCGCTAAAGCTTTATTAGCGTTTTAACACATTATTTGGATCCGTTTTCTTCGAGAATTGTTCTCATATATTTTTTAGGCCTTATTAAGCCTTTCAAATCCATTTGATACTCTTGTCGAGGTCGTATTCCTCTTAAGGTCACTTAACGCTCAATTTAGCATTTTTCGCGTTTTAAGTGTTTTCTTGTTTCTTTGGATTTATTCTTTTTACCAAATGAAATACCCCAAACCTAAGTATGCTAAGTAAACATAAAATTATGATGTAGTAAGGCTAGAATATGCCTTAGAAAGATTGGTAGACAATTTAAACCAAGGAAAACACAAGAAAATGCAAATGCCTTAAGGGCAATTAGGGCAAAAATATGCTCTAAGCTTGGAGTGACTTTGATTAGCACCCAAATACCATTATAAGACTTTAGTAATATGCTAATGGACATTTTAAATCAATTAGCAAAGAAAACCAAGCTTGAAAACAAGTTAAAACACAAAATGTGCTTTAAGAAGTCTTAAAGCACATTTTTGAGAAATTGTCTTAGAATTGAGTTTGAGTGGCTAAATGTCCATCATTACTCTTTAATCAACATGTGTACTAATTAGTATCACATTAGGAAGCCTAAATCAATGGGAAATCAAAAATTTCAGAAATATGTGCACTGATTAGTGAATAGTGCCAAATAGTGACTAGTTTAAGTTTTAATCAATATAAGCTAATTAGTTGGTCAACAAAGACCATGACTAGCCTTGTTTAAGATAGGGGGGCCGGTTTTCTAAGGATGAGTCACAATGGACTTCATCAAATAAGGGAAAAAGAAGAGATGAGTAAAGAAAGTTACTATTTGCTTTTATAAAGCAAATATCCTTATTAGCCTACCTCTCTCCTCGCTTCTTCATTTCCCCTTCTTCTTCCACGGTTTTCTTCTTGTTCTCTCTGTTCCAAACCGTGCCCAACCAGCTCCATACTTGTTCCATCTTCAAATGTCCATAAGTTACTCATTTTAGCTCCAAATCAAAAAGTGAGCATAGATTATTCTTAGTTAGCTCAAGCTCTAGCTTTCCATCTTTACAAAATTGGAAAAGCTTCATTTTGGAGCCATGGGAAATCTCCATTGATGGAGGAAAATCAAGTTTGAAGAGCTCATTAGCTTCTCCATTCTCTTAAGGTAAAGGAAATGTAAGAAAAATCATGTTCCCATCACTTCCACACCATGGCCGAAAATTTAATACTCATGGGGCTTTGTTTTTATGCCTTGTTCTAGCTTGTTTTATTCACCAAGGACTAGTGGAGGTCCTATTTCATTCAATGCCCAAGTCTACTTTGAGACTTCAAAGGTAATCATCCACTTTTATGCTTTAGAACACATTTCTAACCTAGGTTTTCATTCCTTGAGGTCAGTATATTGTTTAGTACTCATATGAGTCATTGAATATTTATTAGAACATTGGCAAGGGGAATTTAAGTGGTGGCCGAGATTCATGCAAGAAGAAGGTCTAAGGAGGAAGTTAAGATAAGCTTGAGAAAACAAGGTAAAATGCTTACCTAATGGTGGTCTAAGTTTTAAGGGATGAGTTTAGGTGGGTACCAATGTGGCTTAGAGCTTACATTGTGTATTGGGTTATATAACCTAAGACAAAGAGTTTAAACAAGCTTATGAACTTGTGACTAAGGAGCCAATGGGAATGAGTTAGTAATATAAGTTTAAGATGGATTTTAAGAACATTATAACTACTATGAAATTGATGAGTGTATTTGTAGGTTGAAGGCTTTTATATGTGGGAAATTCAGTGTTTAAGTTTAAGTTATTTAAGGGCCTAAGAGCCATGTCATTTAAGAGCCTTAGTGCTATGCAATTTAAGATTATTGCAATATATTGAGTTTGTTGTGAATGAGTTGGTTTGGGTGATGAGATATGATGAGAAAGAACTTGATGTGTGTGAGATGGTTAAATGAGGAAAAATAATGTGTTTGGGCATGATATGATGCTAGAGGTGCTATGGCGAAATTTGAGTAGAAATAAGTGTTTAGGTGATGGTGGTGAATTAATATGACCTAGGATTTACTAGGAGTCATTATGAGGAATTTGAGTGGAGATTAGTTAACTAAGGAGTTCTTGAGGTTTAGAATGACCTAGAGATGTCTAGGAGGAATTAGAGGATTGGTGAGTGTTTTTGAACACACCAAAATCATGAGATGAGGAATGTAAGACTTGTGCATAAGTTTAAGGAGAAGGTGTAATGCTTAAGGTGATTTAGATATGTTCTAAGGGAATTTAATGACTAAGGAAGTACTAGGAAGTCTTAGAGGTTGTCTTGATGAAAAAGGGGTGAGATAAAGTGTTATAATGAGTTATAATGACTTAGGCATTACTTTGAAGGATTTAGGAATCAAGAGAATGTAATTGAGTATTTAGGACTTAGGCAAATGTTGGTAAACAACTAGGAAGGAAATAAGGTGTTGATGGATGGAAGCTTAAGCTTGTGAAGGAACTTTAAGTAAATGCATAAAAGAATTTTCGATGGTGAAAGGTGCTTGGGAGATGATGTTATAGTGGTGAGGAAAACATTTGGCATAGTGGTTACATTAGGTATGAACCACCACCTAGAACCTAGAGGAAAACGTTACAAGTGTTAACATTATTACAAGGAAAATGCATAATGACTAAGGTGGATCTTGGTGAATGATTTAATGTGTTTAGAGGAGGGCTTAAGGTGTATTTGAAGTGCCCAAATGAGGTTATAACATATTAGGATATATGAGGAGAAGTTTGGAGTTGAAAAGAGAATTTAGAAACAAGGTTCTGGAGCCGACCGACCTTAGGACCGGACTTGCAAGGTCGGTCAAGCTCAAATTACACTACCGGAGAAAGTTTCTGGAATGGACCGACCTTGGGACCGGACTTGCAAGGTCGGTTGGTGTAACACCCCTACTATTAATTCAGTCATTACCGTCCAATCTCCTCGTGCTTCCCGAGTCACGCAGCGGATTCATACTTACATACATCGGGTGATACAATGCCGTTAGTCACCCACGTGACTAACAAGGCTACTACTGCTACATACAGCATCGGTCTGATGGACCGGAATATCCGAGCACTACTTAATACAATACATACTCTCATTACATACTGGATACTACGATACTCCATTCGATACATTACTCCATTCAATACAACACTCCACGATTCCGTTCAAGATAATACACTACGCATACCGAGTTTACTAGGTTCCAAAATCAATACAATACTTCTCCCAAATTCATACACACTTACTAGGAATCAATCTGCTACCCATTCCTCACAAACTAGGTACTTCTAATTACTAGGCGCGCCACCGGTCTCTTACCTTGACCGTATTCGCTCCGGGTACCTGCACACTAAAAATGGTCCCCCGAGGGGGTCAGCTTACGATGAATATGATAACCGCATACCCCGCGTACTAGCGAGGTACGCCGACCATTTGGTCGAATACATGCAATTCATTTGCAATACATACATTCATACATACATACATGCTTCCATTCACGATACTACAATACTACACGAGGTATAATGCATACACACAGTACAACACAGGCTTGGAGGACAATACAAGTCAACCAATGCTTACTTACCACTTTCCAGAATACACGTACACAATACATACTCATTACAGATTAATACGCAATACGGAGATACAATTCTCCAATACATACAAGGTCCAGTTAGCTTCATTACGCACCCGGGTTTATCGGGTGTTCGATACTCTTTTACCTCCGGTCGATGACTTACAATAGTCAAGACCAATACACATACAATACTTACTTCATACATACTTTACTTCCAGTTAGTCGGTATGACCTCCGGGCAGGGAATACTACTTCCCACACCGGGCTTTAGGGTGGCCCACTAATCCAGGATACTACCCATACAAGGGAATTGGTCCAAGGAAAAGATCATAGCCAGGATTCGGTTCCAACCTCTTGTGGTTCCTTATCCTCACGCGTGGCCGAAACTATATCGGGCTTCTACTCATTCCATTTACTCAATACTCATGTTAGGAGTTAGGTGTTAGGAATTAGTAGAAGTCCATAATCACTTCCATACATACTTACATACACAAGTATTCATACTTACACATACACTTCATTTCCATTCATACATTTCATGAATTATACAAACTAAATGTTCAAGAGCATAAACAAGACAATATAGTTCAAACACATATAAGTGCAATATAAATCCGATTCATGCATTTATCTTGTTGGTGATCACATAAGCACACAAATCGGGGTAACCAAGTTAGGATACAGGCATGAGGAAATCATACCGTTCACCGTCGTATACGTACTACCGGGTTCCTTCGAGGATCAACTATTTGATTCCTATACATACAAGAGGTAGTATGATCAATGACCTATTATTGATCTAACTTACTCCTTCATCGATACTTTTAATATTTACTTACTACTTCATTACTTCTTACTTGATTATAAAACCATTCTTTTCTTTACTACTTCTTAGACTTGCTTCCTTACTCATTTACTTACTTTTTACCATTACTACTTCATTAATGGTGTGTTGCTACATACATATGCTTATATGTGTATAGGCATATATATATATACATGATTACTATAATCATATAATAAAACATTTTTTTTGTTTGACACGACCGACCCACCCTGGGTCGGACCCATGGGTCGGTCGGCTGCAGATGATTACTGAAAATTCCAGTCCGGCGACCCAGCCAGGGTCGGGTCCATTGGGTCGGTCGGATGCAGACGCATTTCCGACTACAAGTTTCTACTCGACCGACCCAGGCAAGGTTGGTCCCCTGGGTCGGTCGGATGTAGAAACTTCCGAGATTGCAGGTTTTCGGGTCGACCGACCCTGCTAGATCGGTCCTAGGGTCGGTCCAGCCCAGTACCCATTTTAATTACTCTTTTGAATCCCAAACTCTACTCAATTCACACCCAATCTTCCTACTCATTCCACATGCTTCCTACATGTTTCCACTCATTTAGATGCTCTAAATCACCTTAATTCATCTTTCAAACCTACTACTCATTTCTACTCAACTTACACAATCCTTCATCACTTCTTCCCAACGTTTGCATCAGTTTTTCATTCTACTTATGCTACAGATTTTTGTTTTCCTTCTTATGCTACAGATTTTCAATCAAACTTCTACATTCAATACTCTTACTACCAATACCACTACTAATATCCTCAATACGTTACCTTCCATCAATCCTTCCCATTATCTAGCTCCTTTCAAAATCTGTTAAAGGTGGTTTGCTTCACACTTTAGGCTCTCCAAGCACACCTAGTTTCTCCAATGCATCAACTACTTCTTGCTACAGATTTTACACTTTCACATCCTCATACTACTAGTACCAATCCACAGTTACTAAATATCTCCACTAACTTCCATACACCCTTGGTCCCATTCACCAAGTCATCCATAATTGTACATATTCCTACCAAATTTTGCCATAGCTCAGCTACTTTTCTTACTTAACCACACATACACCTTCTCACCAAGTTCATGCATATTCTAGCCATACCATACAAGGGTTCTACCAGCACACATACAAAATCCCAATACACCAATATTTCCTCAATCCACAATACAATATCATATACAATTATTTGGCTCTAAGGCCTACAATCCACATACTTGCTCTTAAATACTCAAACTTCACAATTCTCAATACTAATACAAGGTTTTGGGTTCTTTAAATATTTTACCCATTCCCGTTACTCTAATGCAATAGAATTTAACATTAGGAAAGAGCTCTTACCTTGAGCTCTATATTCCTTCTCCTTTCACATTTTTCCTCCTTCTTCCTTTCTTGCCTCAAAATCGGCTACATGGGGAATGGAGTTGCCAAACTCCATTCCCACCACCCAATGTACACAAAATAAGTGCAATTAAATGCTAACCCTTAAATCAACACTAATTCATTGGAGTGGTTAGATAAAAATTCTAGGGTTTACCTTTGGAGTATTTTAGGAGGGGTTTAGTCCTTAGTTCAGAAGGAGAATCCACCACCGTTGCAAGGTGAAATTCATGCTCAAAAAGAGAGAGAAAACTTGATGGAGAGAGGGAACCCCAAGCTACACATTGATGCTATTTTCTTCACCAATGGGGTATACCCACGAAAATGAACTTCATCATTTGGAATTTTAAAAAGAGGGAAGTGTAGAGGATGATGAGGGGAGCAAGAATATGTATTTATTTTTGCATTTGGGCTCACATGGAGGTGGAGCATGGAGTCAAAGTGGAGAAGCCATTGGAGCTTCTTGGAGCTTCAAAAATCGCCACAGCATAGGAGGGAGAGAGAGAGAAATCGATGGGGATAAGGAAGAAGAGAGAGATGAGGGGAAGGAGAGAGTGAGGTGAGAGATTGTTTATTTGCTTTTTTGACTTTTTGTTGTCCTTTAGCATATTAGAGAAGTAAGAGAGTGTGAGGGAAAGGGGGCTACCGACACACACACACACTCACTCAATTTTTTTTATTCATTACCAAAGTGGACACACAAGTTTCTTTATTACAATGTCAACCCCACTACTTCCCGGTTGTTACAGTTTCTACTAACCGGAACCCGTTTTCGGAATTTCTCGCCTAATTATTTTATTGCTATTAAGCCCTCATAAGCTTAATAATTATTATTTAATGATTCATAATTTTACGGTCTGTTTGACCACTTAAAGTCACGTTTCCGGGTTTTCCTCGAAAGACGGTGCGCTAAAGCTCTTTTAGCGTTTTAATACATTTCTTGGATCTGTTTTCTTCGGGAATCGTTCCCATATTTATTAGGTTCTTATTAAATCCAAGAATCCATATAATACTAACCGAGGTCTCGCCCACCTCTTATGGTTATTTAACACATTATTTAGCATTTTCGCTTTATAAGCGTTTCTTTATTTCTTTTGGATTTATTTTTCCTTACCAATATTATACTTAAGCATTACTAGGCTATTAAATAAGGATTAGATACTTTAATCACTATATTTAAGTTTGGGTATTCAGTCGGGCATGTATTTTGTACGGTAATAGTCTCTGGAATCGACCGAACATGGGACCGGACTTGGCAATCAGTTCGGTCGAGCGTAAATTTCCTCGGGGAACTCCGCGGAATGACCGACCTTGGGACCGGACTTGCAAGGTCGGTCCGGGGTAGAATTTTCAAACGATGAAGTGTTCTGGAATGGACCGACCTTAGGTATCGGTCGGAAGTTGCGGTCGGGCTCAACAATAAAAAAAACTAATAAAAAAAGAAATTTTAAATTCTAAGAATGATAATAGGTAATAAGGTATACCTTTGGTAGGGTGGTAATGATTAGGACCCTAGGAACTTAAGGGATTAAGTTACCCTTAAAGGTAGACTTAAAACTTGCGATAAGCTCCAAACTTGGGGCATATGTCTTGCTAACCGATGCTGGCTCTGTGAGCGTGCTCAAGAGACAAGCAACCATCTATTTTTCCATTGCAGGTTCTCTTACAGGATATGGTGGACCATCTGTGACTGGTTAGGCATTCCCACAAACCGGAAGAGTCTTCGAAGCTGCGCCGCCTGGATCAACCGCTACTGTAAAAAGCACCGGCCCATTGATTTAGTGAGAAAAGCAGCGCTAGCTAATGTGGTCTATTATATCTGGATTGAAAGATGCAGACGCGCTATGGCAAGCCAAGTCAGAGACCCCTCTCTCATTGTTTCAGACGTCAAAGCAGCCATAAAAGCCATCATCTGGACGAAGATGGGACGATCCAATTCCGACTATGACTGGCTGGATATGGTTCTATGCTCCTAGGAGCTTTGAGTAGTGGTCCTTATTTCGGTACACCCATCCTTTTGTCACGAGGGGATATTTGTGGGTGCGGAATTAGGGTTTTTATCTTGTTCTTCCTACTTCTTGTTATTTTGGGCACCATGTTGACATCCCACTTCTCGGTAGTTGGGGTTTTTTCTATTTGACAGTTCTATGTTGTTTTTGGTCACTACTTGGGAGGTGTTAGAAAATACACTCTCTCAACAGGTGTTGTTTTCAGATACATAGAATTTCTATGTATCTAACTCTTCGGGAATTCTTTCCCTCTCATATTTTTTAATATATTCATTTACTACTTCAAAAAAAAGTATAAACTTAAAAGTTTAAGGTTAAGTTGTAAGATTAAGTTGTAAGACTTAAGAGGTGTTAGGTGGGAATCATTAAGGGATTAAGTAAGTTAAGCAAGTTAAGTAAGTTGGATTAAGTTAAGTGATTAACAACCTAAAACTGAATGAATGTTTTAGGACTTGGGGATTTGGACTCCGGAAGAGAGTAAGCAACCGAACGACCAACGGTGAACGGTACAGTTCTTCTTGTGACCTGCTTGCTAACGAGGTGTCCCTCGGCTTGTGTGCTATTTGTTGTTGTGTGCTCACTAAACAAGATAAAGCATGCAATCGGAATATATTATATTTATTGTATTGTTGTGTGATGTTTGAAAACTAACACAACATACCGTGTGAACTTACTAACCAATGTTTAGTAAGGAATTGAGTGAGACTAAGGAACGCCCCCTAATAAGGGACGATATGAACCGAAAGAGGTTAACCAACAAACATGGTCTTGAGAAAACTACTAACTGGAACTTGAGTGAGGAAACCCGGGACCGATCTCCGGTCATGCATGCTAAGGAAAGGGGGTCGGTATCTATAGCAGATTCGACTTCCGCTTAAGGACTTGTCTTCAGACTTGTAGCCTAGGGCCGGCTGCCGGCTCAGCTACACTGGACTCCCGTCCAGGGTAGGTGGCATTAAGATGGTGCGGTGGGATCACCTAAATCCCAGGTTTGGACTTGGGATACAACCATTCCCCTCCAGGAACGGTTTGTATACTGAGAATAAGTTAAGATTAAGATTAAGGTAAGGTTAGATAAGTTGCAACCATTCCTTTTTAAAGGATGGTTTGTTATTAAGATTAAGATTAAGTTAAGGTTAAGATAAGTTGCAACCATTCCTTTTTAAAGGATGGTTTGTAATATTAAGATTAAGATAAGCTACATCCACTCCTTATTAAAGGATGGTTGTTTCTAAGATTAAGATAAGACTAAGATTGAGGTGAGATAAGGTTGGACTAAGATTAAAAGGGAACATTACTTAAGGAGTTAAATAATTAACTCTCTAATTAAGGGAACGCATTTAAGTCGTTCATTGTGTGTGAACTTGATTGTTCATATCTGAGTTGTTGTTTACTGCACTTAATTATATGTGCATCTAATCAACCTCCATGCTATCGACAATTAGTCGTCGTAGCCACGTTAGCTTGGGGGCCATGAGGGGATCGTACCAGCATTCGTGCTGACCCCTTTGGGGGCTGTTTTTACTACACAGGTACATCAGGAAGCGGCCGTCGCAAGAGTAAGAAGAGGATACAAGTGTTAAGGATTAAGTGTGACCTACGAGTTGTGCATGTACACTCGTATGGCAATTGAGTTAGTAAGATGTATAGGTTATTGAGAGGATTGTAAGAAGAATATGTATTTGGTTAAGGTTGTTATGTACTAATGTTCGGTATATTCTGTAGTCAGACCGTGGCAAGGTCCTGGAGTGTAAAGAATTCCGCTGTGACATGTATATATATATGCTTTTAATGTTTTCTTGTTTTCTTTGCGATTTATTCTTTTACCAAAGTTCATTAGGAACTAATAGGCGCTTAAATATCATATTAGAAGTAATTTAATCACACCTAATTAAAGTTAGGGGTATTCAATATTCATGTTGTAAATAACCATATTTAGTTGATGTACATCCACATGTATTTTGGTCTACCCTAGACCCTTCATTTGTGAAACTCTCGTAACTCCCAGTCTATTGAAGACCATTGATATTTGTATTCCTACCCCTCAGAGGTTGATATTGTGTACTATATAAGGACGTAATGAAATACAAGATGGATGTCTATTTTCCTCCTTCATTGTCCCTATATTCCCTCACTCTCATCTCTCAATATTATATCACGTTATCATCGCGATAGACTCTACTTAAATATATTCTTCTCTCTGCCATACATCATCAACAAAGATCTTGAGTTTAATTATTCATTGCCGCTATACAAAGTTCATCGCCAAAGCAAGAATCACAACTCAATTGAAGCTAATCAAGGAAGCTTATTACCCCCAATGCAACAAGGATCTTATCGTGCATCTCCGGAAGGAGTTTTTGGTGGCTTTGTGAATCTGTGATGAAGAAGAGTTTATGTTGAAGTCGCATGTGATGTATTCTTTGCCGAATACAAAAGTGTAAGTAAGTTTAATCAGTTTTAACCAGCATAATCATTTTGACAAGCAGGTAAGTCAGACAAAACTCAACATAATTTATATAAAAGTGTATGTGTTTTTAAATCATGTAGAAATCCTTTTTACTTTTGTTCATGAAGTTTCACCGTTTTTAAGAAAGAAAAAGGTTTAAAAGATTGTTTCGTGAGATTCTTCGGGGGTGAAGCTTTTTCTTTATTGAATAAAAGAAACTTTGAACAAAAGTAAAAAAAAAAAGCGCTAAAGGAAAGGAAAGCGATATCTTTGATGACAATATATTGTTATAGTTTTTAAAGAACTATCAGTTTTATCATTGAAGAATTATATGTTTTGTGGTATAATGATTTTTGCATAATCACTTTCTCAAAGCATTATCTGTTGTTATACATTTTTTTTTAAAAAGTGAACCATCTATTGATATGATTCATCCTGTTCAATTGTATTTTATCATTGAAAATAGTATTGCCATAAGAATGAGTTAAAATTACCGTATATGAGGCAATCTTTTTGAGATAGTAAAAAAAAGTGATATTACGTCGTGCAAGATGTTTCACTAGAGGTTAAGAATTCTCATATGTAATCACTGAAAAGAGATTTTAAATATAATATTTACCTCGTGCAATATGGTGCGCTTGAGGTTAATGATTATACTACCTCGTGCAAGATGTTTACATTTGAGGTAAGATCGTAATACTTCCTCATGAAAAATGAAGGCACTAGGTTTAGGATTTAAGACCGTATACGTCCTCGTGCAAGATGAAAGCACTGGAGGAAGAAAAATAAAAGGATTATGTTATTCGATCGTATACGAGCGTTGGAGCTTGAGAATTATAATGTACTATTTCCCCTCATGTGAAATCATGCTCTTGAGGTTGTGTTGAAAGCGGTAAGATCCTTATACTCCCTCATACAAGATAATTGCATTGAAGATTGAGAATGATAAATTATTATCTTCCACTCATGCAAGACTATGCATTTGAGATGATGGGTTAAAAATGGTCAACACTTGGTATAAGATGGACTAAATTGTAAAAGCACTTGGAGAGCTAAATAGATTTTGAAGAGTTAAGGTAACTCTATAAGTAACTTTGGTATAAGTTACATGGTCTCCCAAGTATCCATTGAGGAGTTACATCTGAGGATTATTATGGGAAAATTAAAGAGTTCCCATTGAATTTCCAAGCCAAGCTCTGAAATGCTAGTGTGTATTATGCATGATTATGAAGAAGTCGAGCTTGAGGTTGATTTTGGCAAAATATATATGTAAGTTCATTGATGATGTGGGAACTAAAAGCTTGAATTAGGTTATGAAAATGACCATTTTATCTTGTAAAGATCGCTTGTAAAAAGATGCTATAATCTATGACAGATTATTGCACATCTGTACATGGTTAGACCGTGTAAAAGGAAAATGTTTACAATTGACATCATGGTAGACCATCACATATCCCTAAAGGATATTGTTAAGATGATGTCATTATTGATGAAAAGGTGTTAAGGTGTCATCCTTAATACATGTGTATAAAGTGCAAAAGATGCACTATAGTACATTAATTTTGACATATTTTATAACCATGCTTTGGGTATTGGTTATTCATGGATACTTTAAAGAATAAAATATGGTACGTTAAACCATCTTTGCAATCTATAATAGATTCGTGAGCGTGTTGTAAGTCATTGAATGACAAAGAGTCTTACTTTATCGATAGTGCTATAATGCACAACTGAAGATGTTTTATATACAACTTTATAGTCTATAAAAGATTATGAAGAATGAGAGCTTG
>CM041777.1:234239458-234276802 GCA_023374045.1 Limonium bicolor
TGTGTTTTAATCAGTTTTAAGGATCCGTTTTCTCGGTTTGTTCCCTCGTGATTATTTAGGTGTAATTAGCTTCTAAAATCTTAATTAGCCTAATTAATCACTGTTTTAAATTTGGGGTATTTTCAGTTTATTATCGCATGTAGTTTTATATCCTTGTATATGATAGTTTATCATTATATTGCATGTATAATCTTATTCAGTATTATACATCTCACCTTAGTATTAGTTTTTCTAAGGTTAGTTTTTCCAAGTGTAATGTTGTATATTCATATGTACCAATACTTTGAATTATATAAATCCTTATTATTTCATGTACACTCTTAACATTAGAATTCCATATCCAATGTTTATAATTCTTTTCCCTTAATCTCATATCATTTTAATTGTGGTAATATATAGTTATTGCACTATATTATATTTTCCACACTATAAATATATTTATTTATATATGCATTATAGGACTATTTATTATTGGTAAGTCATTATAATATATATTCATTCTTTTTAATGAATACCCCTTATATAATAAATGTTATAGCCCTTATAACATTAAAAACCATATAAAATTCCATTCAAAATAGTAATATTTCCGAACAGCACCTATAATTCTCAAATATTTTACAAAAGCCACCACATAATTTATATAATGTTATTATATATATAACATATATTTTGACATTTATGTCATTAAAACAATTATAACCTATAGTTATTTATTGTTATAAAACCAAAAAGCCCTAAAAACTTTCGGTATTAATTATTCTCCACTAGACTTTCATAATTTACAAATCAACCCCAAAATATTTCCATGTTCACTTATATATATACCTTATATTATATCCTTATTCCTTAATATAATTATAACCCATGGTTATATTTCCTCAAAATAACCGAACAGCCCCTGGTCTATTCTTATTTAATTTTCTACCACTTAACTTCCTATATTCACCAATTTACCCCATTTAATAACATAGTTTCTTATATCACCAAACTATATATTATAATATATCTTCATAAAACCTTATATATAATTCCAAAAATTACCACAAACTATACCAAAAGGTTATAAATATCATTATTAACCTTATACTTTCTCTAAATCCCGGTTTTACCACATTAGTTACCCATTGTAACATGTTATGAAATATCTTATATTGTACCTAGATAATTCATATAACTCCAAATTTACCCAAATCAACTTCTAAAAATTCCTAATAATCTAAGGTTTGTACTAAACTCCATTTAGTACCCCTAGTTTTCGGAAATCACAATACCACCCCAAGGCTTATAAATCTTTTACAATTTAATTACTATCTTAATATAAGGTAGTTTTTTAATTCCTTAAATTCTCCAAACTTTGTCAAAGACTCCTATATAGTCACTTTGACATCTAATACCAAATTGGACCCAAACCTTTCGGTAATTACAATTCTTAACCTATATTTTTCTATTTTTATAATTTTGACACAAGACCTTATAAAATGTTGTAATTTTTATTAATTCATTTAAAAACCCTAAGTTTCTCTAAATTAAGCCCACGGCTTAATATTTAGCTAGTAATTACCGTTTGGCCCCAAACTTAATTATATAAGCATAAACTTAACTAAATAAGCTTTAAACTTAAATTAAAATGGCCTAATGACATGGCCTTATTACAACTTTGCTTTGTAGCATAAAATTACACATAAATTGCTCAACAATTTAACATAAGCTCACGGCCTCACCATAGTTTAATTATTTTTCCACATAATGTCATAATTTGACCATTATGTTAATTAAATCACTTAAATGACTAGCTTAATTATTCTTAGCCATTTTTTCCATTCTTAGGTTATAAATACCCATATATTATGTTTCACTCTCGGCACATAAATATATATGCTAAGAATAACATAAAATCATAAGTTTAGTGTTTATACCTTGATTAATCCTTGTATGAACTCGGCAGCTTGAAGGAAAATTCACCACATCATTTAGACATGTTTAATACACCAAAACAAGATATGGTTATCCCAAGCTTGAGCTTAACCATAAAGAACAATTAATGTAAGATTTAAGGCAAAAATCACCTTAAAAATGCTTGGAAGTTTCCTTATGAATTCGGCCTGGTTTAGACACACCACAAGGTGTTAAATTCACCATATAAACATAGGAAACACTTAGACAACAACAAGCTGCTGTGGTAATAGGTTTTACCTTGGCAAAATGCCTTAAAGAAGAGTATTTCCTTTGGATTTCGGTCACCCTTGCTCCAAATGGTTAACCAACTGATTGAACATGTAAATATGAAGATTATGAGTGTATAAACTCACAAAAATCAGAAGAAGAAAACCGGATGCAAAGTGTAGATCCTTAAGGTATGTTTTTACCTTAAAATGTAGATTTGGACTTCCTTGGTCCCTAAACTTAGTTCAGCCGAGATTAGCTCTTGTTCTAACCTTAGAACACTGAGAATAAGCCATAGGAAGTGATGAGCCACGAGATCTAAGTGTTGGTGATGAATAGATGAAGAAAAAGAGCTAAAAATGACCTTAAAACATTACCTTAGGAGCTTAATGGATTGAATTGCCTTCCTAACTCAAGAACACAGCTTGGGAGAGTTTAGGAACTCAGAGGGCTCGGCTGGATGGGCAGGAGGCAAGGGAAATGCAAGATAAGAGCTTAAATGATTGAAAAGTCACTTTGCTATAGTAAAATGATGATTCATCACTTAATGTAGATATTTAGCACTTAATGATGTGTGTGCTGTCTTACCACCTCCTTGCCTGCCGACAGCCTAAGGGTTAGAAGGTCATCATTTAGTTGACCATTGGTCAACTTGGTCAATTGTGCTTAGAAAATGCACTATTTGGGTACTATTCACAAATAACTGTCATTTTTGGATTTTTATTTTCAAATTTGGATTTAGACTTTAAAATATAGTCTATCATGTCAAATTAATGATTTAAATGATATACTCCAGTCTTTAAAATGACAAAAAGTCATTATCTTAGAGCTCATACACAAAACGTGCTTTAAGGTGATTTCAGGGCACTTTTTGTGTCACAGTGTGTTTCTGAGCTTAGTTTTCTTTGAGAATAGTTTTGTTGTGTTCCTTACTTCATTATAATGTTTAGGAATCCACTTTGGATCCTTTTTGAGGTCATACAATCTTTATGGTGCTTTAAAGCTCATTTTTAGCCTTACCGATCTTAAGGCATGTTTTGCCTTGTTGAGATCTTTTAGATTGTTCCCCAATAATATTAAGATGTTTAATAACCATCTTTAATAATTTGTATATCATTTAATTGAGTTTTTAAGGTTAGGGGTATTTCAATAGAGGACCGCTAATGACACCCACTATGGTGTCGAGACTATAATGAGAACGAAACGAGAAGTACCAAATGGTGGGACATGAGGATAACCCGGGAAGACGACATCTCGGGCCACGCGGTATGGAATATTTGGGAGTTGGTATCTGCATCAGATCCTTCGCCCTTCTATGTGGAGCACATCTTGGAGTCTAGAGGCGACTCCGCTTTCCCGGCGCATGACGTCGGGAATGGGGGAGTGACAACTTGGTGGAGCTTATCCTGGAGTCAAGAGGCGACTCCGCTTTCTCGGCGCATGACGCCGGGAATGGGGGACTAGCTATGGAGGAGACGTCCTCCAACGTGCGGTGATAAAAGAGTTCACAAATAATCCTTAAAGAAACAAGGAACGATTAGCACCTACATAACAAAGTCTCGGGATCTAATCTATATCCCCTGACTCGGTGCCAGAGAATGAAGGAAAACTAGTGTAATGAGACCAAGCAAACAAGAGAAAGTCACGAATGTGATCCTTTAAGAAACAAGGAATGAATAGCTCCTACATAACAAAGTCTCGGGATCTAACCTATATCCCCTGACTCGGTGCAAGAGAAGAAAGGAAAACATGTGTAATGAACAAGAAAACAATACGTAATCTCTTGAATGATCCCATAGTGAGGATCGACGGTATAATATATCTGCGCACACGTCCTATAAATTACTTGATTGTTGTTGCTACATTAGCAGCTTATTGTGCCAAGTTACGTGCTTGCAAGTCGTGCTTGGTTGCTGATTGCTATGCTACTTGCCAGTTGTGTTTGGTTGCTTGTTGATATTGCTATGCGTGTGTGCTTTACTGCTTTATCATAGCATGTAAAATTGACTTAATAATATTCGACCAATTAGTCGTGTGGCCCGGTAACATACGGGCTTCACACGTTCATACTCAACATAGTTTTGCTGAGTCCTTTATTTTTACAGGTGTTCACCTGGAACGTGACGGAGCGTAGGAGGAATGACTACCATGGGGGTAGTCCATTTGGGCCAGACTTTTAAGTAGTATGTTTTCTTATGTATGGGTTGTGTTGTGTAAGTTATTAACTATATTGTAGACGCTCGGTACTTGGGTTGTACTTTATGTTGTATCTGGACTTCGTTAAGTTGGACTTCCAGTCATTCAGACCGTAACTTGGAGTTGGTATGGTGGTCTATCAACCACGTGGGTGGTTGACATCTGTAGCACCCGGATGAAGTTGGAAACCGCTGCGTAGACATCTTGTATTACCGTTAGGCTCGTCGTTTAATTATTGATTGTTATTCGGGGGTGTTACAATTCCCTTTTTATGACATCAGCTCATCATTTAGGCAGGTCATACTTTGTAGTTACTGTAAGTTTGGACAGTTAATATCGCCCTTCGGCGGTCCAAGCAAAAATTAACTTACTATTCCTCACTGTACTATCTCACACACTGTATCCCAAGGTTAATCTCGGTTTAATACTTTTAATACTCTTATTCCTATGGTACACTAATCTGGTTTCTCCACTATATATCAACACGTCTCCTGACTTTAAAATAATCTTGTTAGACTTATCCATCCTCTTCTTATCACCATATAAACTCAGCATCATCTCCTATGGAGAATGATACAGCTGGTATTCCAATCCTTACCCATAAACATCATATATAATTTAAGTTTTGATCCACTCCCATATCCTGGAATATAAAATCCTCCAAAGCTTATCCCCAAGTTGTACATTCATTTATAATAGTTATTTGTTCATTTATAGTTAAGTAATTCTTGAGTAGGATCATGCCGGGTCAAAGTACTTGGCATTATGCCTCGGGATATTCCCGACCTTCGCTCATAGGCTCAGGTGACCACGGTCTCATAGGTAAGGGAAAACAAATATCGAAGTATCCTATTAGGTGAGAGGTTACCTAAGTTAGGTCTCTCTAAACTTTGATATTTACTAATCATATATAAGTCTCATCGACTGATAAATATAAACACATATTCCTGCATCATGCATTTAGGTTTAAGTTATAGGCTTACCGGTTTCGCGCTGAGCGCTAGCCTCAGCGCCTGAAGTTCCCACTGTGTACTGGGTATTTCTTCATGGAACTATCTCCTTTCCCTTCTGACTCCCGGATGAGGATGGCTGTCCTGCCGGTCCTCTAGTATAGGTGTTGTTCTGCGGTGCCTGGCCTCTTCTAGGTCCGCCCGCCTCAATAGTTGGTGTTCTCTGTGAACCTCTAGCTCCGTTGTATACTCGGCTCCCTGGATTGGAAAAACATTCATACTCTCTATGACCTTCCTTTTTGCAATAGCGCACTCCACCTTCCTTCCTACGCAATCTACGCCTAGGTGATTCTTTCCACAACGTTTACAGTAATAGCGACATCGGGTTGGCTTGTTGCCTCTAGGTGGTGCTGTTCTTAGTGGTTGAGCATCAATAGCTGGGCCGGTCAGACGAGGGACCTGCTCCTTCGTCTTATGACCATGGAAATCCTTCCGCCCCTTCTTCTTTTCAAAGAACTTCTTCCCCTTCCTGCAGTAACCGTCAGAGGTTGCTCCATCATCATCTCCTTCAGTACTCTTCCTTTTCTTTCTTCCTGCGTCGGAGTAGTCGACTCCTGGTATATAGTTTAACAAACTGGTGCACCTTGCGTAGTACTGGTCAACTGTTTGACTCCCTTGGATTAAGGTCTCGATCTCCTGCCTTTTTCTCTGTTTTAGGTGTTCGGGGTAGTACTTCTCCCGCAACACTTCTACAAACGCTGTCCATCCAAAGTCCGGTGTAGTTCTACGGTGGCCCTCCACAGACCGCCACCAAACGTCAGCTGCGTCCTTCAGGTTATACGCGGCGATGTCGACCTGCTGGTCTTCTGGAACTCTGACAGCCTTGAACGCCTTCTAGTGCTCTGCAATGAACTCCTCCAGTGCGGCGGGGTCCGGTTCCCCTGAATAAGTCGGTACTCTCGCGTCTGCAACACACTTTAACCAGTTGGTTTCCCTAGGCCGCGGCGGGTGGTGTATGGCTCCCGTAAATTGAGCTCCGAGCTGCTGCGTGAAAGTTACCATGGCTGCTGCTAGGTCTGGTACCTTTGGAACATCCGCCGGTGTCTCGCCACTGCGTTCACTGCTGCCTCCGCATGGTCATCCTCTTGTCGACATCTAAGATAGTATATTATTATTTCTACTCGTCTACCGTTGCTACACCGTATCACATACACACACAAATGTAAGAAAGTTAACTACTAGCAATAAGATATCCCTAGAATTTTTCTAGGTCACGAATCCTCACAGACGTTTCCCGTATCCCAATATTCCTATGCTCATTGTCCTAGACTCAGTATCTTTTCATCAGAGCGGTACTCCGCTCTGATACCACTTTTTGTAACACCCCTAGTCCTAAACCTGTAATATCGTCGCAAGTCGTTGCATAATAAATGACAATTCGTAGCGGAAAATAAAACTATCTACCTTGGTGTTACACGCCGTTACTCACCCTTGTGAGCAACAAGGCATCCTTACTCTTTCCAACAATACAACTCTACACGCTGTGATGAACAGATACTGAGCACTCTAATTATTACAAACCAAATCCAACTAAATGAGCAACTATCTGAATACAACAATCTCCTTAATACATTACAAAATAAATCCAAAGGTGTTTGTTGAAAAACACATCAGCTACATCAGCTACCCCAGTGTCCCGCACTCCGGCTAGAGACTTCTTCAATAACCTGGAATTTTTGGCCCACTGAAGGGCTCAGCAATCGAAATGCTGGTATGCTAAATGTAGTCTTAAATCACTCAGATTCCTTAAGTCATTTTAGCCATCTCGATATTAGGTTCATTACATAAAATGCCGGTTTACAATGATAACAGTAATAACTGTATACATTTAACAAACACATAATAGATCACCTGTAAACATCAGTGTACAATAGTACACAACACCAACAACCACACAACAATAATCCATAGCAATAACCAATAAGCACACATTAATAATCCATAACAATCACCAAAAAAGATACGCGTATTAAACTGTACTTGTTAGTTAGCCACTTGGCCCTTATCCTTTAAACCAACCATTTAACCTTTTCCATTTAATTTCCACCTCAAGTGTCATGTCAAGTCAAACCTTAATAACTCATTAATGGACGAATGTCCCCTGTGTTCCATTGGAACTGTTTACCAGCTGACCCTATGGCCCTGGCTAATTGACCGATCCGGTCGAACCTGTGCACCAACGGCAGTGCCTTCCGCCATCCCCGAATGTGGCTGATGGATTTCCTTTGTGTGACTCTCCATTGAAGTCTCTTGTAGTGATCACAATGCGCAACCAGAAAGTCGAAACAATCTGGATTTCTCTCTTAATAAGTTAGCCCTTTTTGTCAGTGACATAATAACCAACCCTTGAGTTAAGACTATAATAGTTGACCATCAGTTAGGTTCAATAATACCTAAGGTCAGTTAGTCTTTTCCAGTTTAGATGTATATACTTCCAGTCATAAGACGTTCGCGTATAAATAAAACGCAACAAAGTTGAGCAATACAGTATACAATATCATTCACATAAAATCACAGATATCGCTCTTAAACAGTTAACACATAATGTCTGGACCTTAGGATAATCCTTAGGACATTCAGACCTGTAACACCCCAACCCGAAATCCAATAATCTGAACGGCGATCACACCCAAATAAAATACAACTGCAGCGGAAATAAATACAACAACCGGGCGGTATTACAATGCCGTTGGCCACCCTTGTGACCAACAAGGCTAACTCCAAATACAATCTCCAAAAGTCACGGTCTGAATACGAATACAACCCGAGATACTAGGAATCAAACTGAAATGTAAAATACTTAAGTAACAATAAATGTCTAGAAGAAGACTCCCATAGCTTGAATGTACCCCACCTACACTCGGTGTGGTAATCTTCTTAACTTCAGGTACCTGAAAAATGGGGGTGCCCCCAAAGGGGCTCAGCAAACAATGCTGGTATGGAAAACGTGCAGCCCATCGTCTACCGGGCCACACCAACTACTTTGTCGAACACATGAAGTTCATTTTTTTATAAAGCTGTAAACAAGCATAGTCTGATAATAACAAGTATCCATACAAGGACAATAATGTCACATAGAATCAAGACACAGAAGGTCGAGTTAGCTGAACTGAAGTTCTTTACTGATAGTCGGTCCACACAATGGGACTGACAGGTATAACTGAATGTCTTAAATAGTGGAGGTATAGTGACCTCGTTAAGATTGAAAGGTTGGGTATAAAAACCCAGGAGATAACGTAGTTAAACCCTGAACTGAGTGGCGTGGGAAATAGAATCCCACTAGAGGAATAAAGTCTTCCTCAAACTGAAGGGCATTTGAATCCCGGGAGGAATAGAGTCTTCCTCCCAACTGAAAGTTCCGTCGCGACGTAGATAGGAGACGACCTGAGACAGGTACAGCTCCTGTAGCATGCATGGCCAGATCCAACTGGGCTCCTCATTCTCGTAGTATAGAGTTGTTAAGTGTCATATAAAGACGTTAAACAAGAACACAATGTGTATTGTCAATTATCACGTTTAGGATAATGACGTTTGTTATAAACTGAAGTTAGTGAGAGACTTGAGTACAAGTCCTCGGTATACTGAAACACAGGTATTTAATCCACTGGTATAGTAGTGTTTGTATGCGTGGGACATACACGTTGTAGTCAGCAACATTCACGCACATAAAATAATACCACAGTGTGCAAGAGTAAAACAACATTTTACATTAATTATCTTGGTCGTTAATTCAAACAACAGATAGCACACAAGCCGGTGTAATCCGGTAGAAAACAGGTTGCAAGAATCCCATACCGTTCACCGTAGACTGTACTTGTTTAGTTCCCGGTCAACGTCTGGTCAAATAAAGTCCTAGAATAGGATTAACTGAGAGGGTTAATTTATGTTACCCTTTTATAATGATTCTATTGAATCTTTTAACAAATCTTGTATTTGTTATTTCATGTGAGGTTTATTCCTTTTAATTACCTCGTGATTTTATGTATAACTTATTTGTTATTCCTTTTGATTTATTTATAAATCCTTTAATGTACATAAATGTGTTTATTTATTCATGTACTATATTTGTTATTATTTTCTTTTGTCTAGTTGGCATAACAACTTATGATTCCTTAACTGTTTTTATATGTCATACATGGACATAAGATTCTTATAGTTTTCATTATTCCTCTTTTAACCAAAAGTAATAATTATTGGTTACCTTTAAATTCCTTACAACTATATAAGTCATAGTTTAAACTTCATAACTCCTTTAATCAAAATTCTTTCTTTTTAATTCCTCCAAATATCCATATAGGACCTATATTTATCTTAATCTAAATTCTTACCCTTTATTTCGGTTATTTACAAAACAACCACATAAATTCATAAACTTTATATTAAATTCTAATCTCATTATATTATAGAGCTTTAACTTCTTATTTAGTTAAATTACAAAGCCACCTCTAATATTTGGTATATAGCTTTTGAATATTATAACTTTCTAAAATTACAACTTAGCCCCTTAAATTCTCAGCCTTAATAATTTATTTCTTATAATTACAATCTAACCACAAAATCTTATAACCTTTACATAATGTCATGTAAACTATAGTTTTTATTTTAATTCTCCATAAATGCCGAATATATATATATATATATATATATATATATATATAAATTCTTAAATTACCAAACTAACCCCAAAGTAATTCGGCTTTGTCATCTATTCTTCCTTAATTACATTTTCATCCCAAAACTTTATAATACTTTCTTAAGAACTTATAAACTATAGTCTAAATATTTAATTCCTTAAAATTTCAAAAGTGAACCTAATAATTCTCTTAATTATGAGTTCGCCCACTAATAAATTCTAAACTTTCATAACAACTTTTATAAATTACATAATAGCCCAAAACTTTATAAAATGTATCCTAACACTTGTTTAAATTATCTAAAATTCATAAACTTAATTCCTAACCTTATATTATATCATAATTACATCAAATACACTCTTAACTTTCGGCTTTCATAATATATACACTAAACTTTGTAAAAATTACATTTTAGTCACATAACTTAATTAATTAGCCATTTAAGCACTAATAGAATATTTTCAACTCACCAAACTTGATAGTATAAGTTTATATACATAAGTAGCTCATTAAAATTTATTTAGCACTTAGGCAATTCGGTCATAATTTAATAGTGACCATATAGTATATAAAAGTGGATTTATATGTCATAATAAATGTACATAAATTCCTATGAGTCATATAACTTATGTAAAAATTATTGTAATGTCTTATATTGATTTTTAGCTCTAAAATAAGCATTTTTGCCCTTGGTAATTCGGCTTGAATTAATATGTATCATAAATAAATTTTGTGACACAAAAATGTGTCCTAAGGTAAATATTTTCTATATATGTTATAGATTATATTTTTGGCATATAATACCATATAGTTTCGGTTTTAATTAACCTAGGAGGTGTACATAATTTTTGTACAATTTTTTAGAAGCTTAACGAAGCTTATAACATAAAGATTTACTTAGTAAACTTACTTCTTAACAAAGGTGGTTAAGTGCTTGAACTCTTCTTGAATCTCCAAGCTTTCTCCAAGGTAATATTAATGATCCACTTCGGTTATATGCAAGTGGTGAAGGGGTTTTAGGAGTTAGATCTTGAATAAAGATCTTAAGTAGATTTGTAAGTATTTTTACAAGAGTTTACCTTAGACTTTTCTCCTTATGAATTCGGCACTCCTAAGGTAGATGAAGAACAAAGTTTCCTTCATGAAAATGAAGAAGGAAAGAACCTTAGAAGAAGTAGAACTTGGTTACACATAAAAATGTGTTTTAAGGATTTTCAAGCATTAAAACTCCCTTAAGATAACCTTGAGATGCTCCTTGGATTAATGTTGATTTGGACAATCTCCTTGGAGAACTAATTGGTGCCGAACACTCCTTGTTATGCTAGGAAGAGTTTGCTTCAAGTCTTGACAAGAAATGCTAGGAAATTACCTTAAGGATGAAGATAGAAGTTAAAACTCCATTAATGGACTTAAGAGCTTCAAAGGAAGAAGATGAAGCTAGAAGAGAGAGCTAGGGAGCTTACCAAATTCGGAGGTGTGAAGTGCAAGGAGGAAAGTGAGACCTAGCTCACGTATAAGGTAGAAAATGCTCTTAAAATTTGATTTTTGTTTTGTCAATTTTTAATGTCAAATGACTATACTTTTCCTTAGTTTATTACATGAGTTATTGGCTCAATAAATGGCCTCCTTTCCAGCATAAAAATCGGACATGTGGTGTGTGACAAGGCAAGAGTTGGAAAGGAACTAATTGTGAGCTAGAAGACAAGGTAATTTAGGTAAGTTATTCTTTTGATTCTTCTAAGTTAAGCTTGTCTTCTTCCTCCCTTGTAGAGTCACGAATTCAGGGGTCAAATGGGGTGTGTTAATTGACATTGAAGAGCCAAGGACAAGCATGTTAGGTCACATGGAAAAGAAGGAATCTAGAAAAGTGAATTCTAGATCTACTTTTTGCTTTTTCTCATTTGTTTTTGTTCTAGCTCACATGGCCTTATTCCATGGCCTAATTTCGACAGCTTGCTGGTCATATGAGACCTACATACTTTGGCATTAAGTAATATAACACATGGGATGATGAGTCACCATGTTTAAAGCCTTTATTAAACTTTTAAAGCAAATTTTATACTAGTTTTTGCTCTCAAAATCGGCCCCTATAGAGAGCCTTGTTGACTAGTCACACCAACTGATTTAGAAGGTAATTTTAACCCTTTTTAAGATTACCAATTCGTGGCATGTCAAAAACTACAAGGCAATTGCGTAAAACGTATTTTCGTGACACCCGAAGGTGTGTTTTTGTGCTCTAAGGAACTTTTTAAGAAACCAATTGTTTTTAGTTCCAAGTGTTTGTAAACACTTATTATGGTAAATAAACATATACTAAGATGTTACATTGAGTTATATGGGGTTATATCAACCCGTGACATAATTTACGGGCCATCGGGACACTCCCGGGCCAAAAAGGAGCGCTAAGAAATCCTCCTGTGGTTTTTGCTGAATTTTGAGAAACCACTTCGTGGGTTCTCTTTAGAATGATTAATAATGATGTTAGGAACTCAAGGAATTAATTTTATAGGAGTTCGTGCCACCTCGGCACTCCTCCGGACTTTTTCGTGCTTTTAAGGGGCGCGCGTGAGCACTCCCGAGCGTTTGCGTTTTTGACTGAGTATAGCCTATGGAATATGTTTATATATTCATATAATGAATGTATGACCATTTGGTTTAAGTTTTAGAAGGTCATACAAGGTCATGCTTGATCACATGTTTCTAAGGCGTTTTAGCGTTTATGGTGAAACGACTATTTTTACGTAACGTTTTCATGCATGGGTTTGCATGCGTACGTGAAATGCTTTATATTTGGATTATATTCCACTAAATAATGATTTAATAATATTATTTAGATTTGGGGTATTTCAAGACCACACAATTAACATACCGTTCACCGTGATAACAGCTAGCTTGACAATTTCACGCTTTAACAGTCCTTCCCCGTACGCTGTTATATTTACAAGCAATACCGGGTAATATTAATATAACTATCCATTAAACATTACAGTACTGTCACTGTAGAACTAATACTTGTAATATACTAGTCCTGTAAGTTCTTTATTTCCCCCTGTTATTTTACAGTGACTCTAGGTCATTCAACAGTTCATTATTTTATGTGATCTCCACATGTGATAATGAATTTCCAATTTAATATATCTTTATCTCATTAATTTTATACCAATAATTATTTCCACTTATGTAACACCCCAACCACAACCACACACTTAACAACACATTGCAGCGGAAATCACAACTCATAACACCACTTAACTCTTGGGTGCTACACGCCGTTAACCACCCACGTGGCTAACAAGGCTAACTTACATACATTGTACCGGCTTGATGGACTAAACTCCCGAGCAACTACACATTAATCCCGTTCCACGTCCAACAATCATTATTCACTTACATTACAACTGTACCGAGTATTTACCAACTAACGCCGATACAACTTCGGTCTTACTACACCTACAACACATACACAATTTACATGACTACCCACATACAAACAACTACCCCGTCCTACTCTCGAACGGTTTCCAGTTCCTTGTACCTGAAACAGGAAAGAGACGAAAGGGTGGCCCCCAGGGGGCTCAGCACCTTTGCTGGTATGGTAATCCCGCAGCCCGCATGCTACCGGGCCACACACAACTATTTGTCGTCTTAGCATGCGGTTGATTATATTTTAAAACATGCACACAACTGCACACTCATATCATGCTTATAAAGCACACATCCATCAATAGGTTACAAACACAAGATGAGTACACACAACACAACAACATACTCCACCTAATAACATGCACAAAACTTAATACGATTCTTCTTAGAGAACGTGCACTTTACTTAGGATGCGCCGGAGGAAATATAAGCCCGAGCACACCATACACACACTTACTTCACTTAGGTGTGTCGGCCGTAATATAGAACCGATCACACCATGCACAATTTCCCCTAGCTCCAATAATGATGAGTTAGGTAAGCCTTGGTTAAGCTTGTGGGTGGTTGTAATTCAAGAAGGAAAAAAACCATAACATAACAGAGTGGGAGTCGAAGCGAACCTAGGCATCAACACCTAAACAACATTACACATGATTTCCCCCTAGCCTGATTGGAAGTCGGGTAGGTAAGCTTTGGCTAAGCTAGTGGGAGGTTTAAATCCAAGAAGGAAAAGCAACCGTAACATAACAAAGTGGGAGTTGATTCACATATATACATCAACTCCCAAACAACACGCGCGACCGGAACGACCGGATTCCTCACCCCCCATAACATATACATATTAGTTAAAGGTTTCTTCGTGGAACGTATCACATACATACACCACATAGTGTTACTAACTTGGTTAGACACATAGGGGAAGTAACATCCCATTCAACAAACATGGATAACGGTATCCGATAAACAACAACATACTAAACAAGGTCACACAACTCACACACAACCACAACATACACTAACACATGGATAGCCGTAGTTAGAACGTTCCCGTAGGTTGGGACGTTGAATCCGAATACCGATCTCTTATATGATCCTAGAGTCGGTTAGCTACGGTTTAACACATAATTAAGGTTAAACGGCATCGGAATTTATTTACGCCACATTAATGAATCACTATAAACTCATTTCATGCTTTATCTTGCAAGGTGGCAAACACACCGAAAAACAAGTTGGCATACAAGCCGGTGTAATCCGGTAGGACACAGGTTGCAAGAAAACCATACCTGTCACCGAGGGTTCACTCTAACGTGCCATCACATGTTCCTCGAAAAGTCTTTGAACAACTGGTAACATTATAATTATTTCCATTAACATCGGGGTAATACAATTGTGTAATGACTAATGCGCCCATAGTTAACCCCGTCATCCCATTATACTTAATTTTACTCTCTCACATTCAACCTAACACTTGTTTACACTTTCTAAGACCTTTACATCACTTTCTAAGGCCCTTACATCCTAGGCATTTTTAGGGGTGGTCCAACCCCGCAAACGGAAGTTAAAACGGAGCTCAAACGAGCAAATTATGGTCAAAATAGTACTATTGAAATACCCCAAACTAATAAATCTTGGATTAAACATCTAATCACATTTATTAAGGCCTAAACATGCCTTAAAAGTCAACTGAGAACAACAGTGGTCAACACAAAGCAACATATTGCACCCTTTGACTGTGTAGGGTAAATAAAAACCCAAATGAACTTATTAGGACCTAAAATTTTGTCCTAAGCATATTAACACATTAAGGAACACACTACAATTGTTGGACAACACTCCAACACATATAACAAGCATTTACATGCTTCAAGGTCAAGTAGGGCAAAAATGTGCTCTAAGAGAACCTTAAAAGTATAATGACCTATTAATGATATAAAACTGGATACCATGATCAAATATCATGTAAGGAACACAACAAAACTGTTCTCAAAGAAAATAGAGCTCAGAAACACCCTGCGACACAAAATGTGCACTAAAACACCTTAAAGCATGTTTTTGTGTAATTGCCTTCTAAATTGGCTTTTAAATGGGCTTAAAGGTTATAATTACCTATAAAGATGCTAATATGTCATATTATAACATATTAGGAATTTAATTCCAGAAATTTACAAATTTTTACAAATTTAATATTAAAATATTAATAAAACCCTAAAGGGGGCCCGTTTGAGTCAACATTGACTAAGAATGGTCAAGAGGTCAAAGTTTGACCCCTTGGACCTCATGGATTCGGCAGTCACAGGCTGGGGGAGTTTGAATTCGCCACTTGCAAGCACAAGAGACAAGCTTCCAACACATTCCTTAAATTAAGGGACTACTTTTACCTTTTTAATACTATAGTCTATATATCACACTTTTTGGCTCCTTGATTGATTCAACCTTCAAAAAACGTGTGAGACCCCTCCAGCCCTTCCAATAATCGATGCCAATCTGCTTTGGTGAGTCATCAAACACCAAATACAATAAACAAAGCAAATAATGTGTTTTAAGACAATTTGACCTACCTTCTCTCATTGCCTTGCTTCCCAGCCAACACCAAGGCTCCTCATCCTCCCTTTGGCTTCTCCAAACCGTGTCTAACATGCCAAATACATAGGAGAACAACAATTGACATAGGTAAGCTTATTAAGCCATTTTATGTTCAATTTCTTCACAATTCTTTCCTCTTTCGGTGGATCTAAGCATCAACCATTTCCATCCATGGATCTAGGTTGTTTTGGAGGTTAAATTAAGGAGGAATCTCGGCATTAACAAGGGAATAAGATGGAGAAAGCTAATCTTGTTCTTAAGGTATAAAAATGTGCTTTAAGCACATATCTTTTGATTCCCTTCAAATTTGGCTGTGAAACTTTGTTCCTAGCCTTATTATCTTCATCTTAACATACTTATTCAGTTGGTATACCAAGAGCTTCAAGGTATAGCCAGATCCAAGCCAAAAACACCATTTTAGGCACTTTAAACAAGGTAAAGATTAGCCATCTTATAATCTGAGTTATACCAGTTTAAAGCTTGGTTTTAGTAGCTCTTTTAATTATCTTTACCTACTGTAAATACAGGCCGAATTCAACCTTGGCTACCTTGGTATTTTAAGGTAAACTTTACCTTGAAAATTGACATTAAACACTTCTTATGGTTAGATCTTGCTTGGAGACTAATCATGCCTTAATTGCTGTTTGAAAACATGTAAACTAAGATGTGGAAAGATTATCTCCAATCAGCCGTGGCCAAACAAGGCTTATACTTGGCAAAAAAAGGTATAAATCACTTAAACCTTCACTTGGTATATTAATATGTAATTATACATATGTATATATATGTGCCGTGAGTGAACAAGGTATTAAGGTCTTATTTTGACCTTAGGTGATTAAGGAATGGTTTAATAAATTTTTATAACTAATTAATTAGCATAATTGTCAAATTTAAGTCATTATGTGGAAAATTGGTAAATAAGGAAAATATATGGTAAGGGCCGAGAGTTTAATGCATTTTTGGGCATTTATGTGTAATTTATTTTATAAGCTAATGTTTGTAATAAGGCCATGTACTTTAGGCCATTTTATTTATGCATTTATAAGGTTTTATTTAAGTTTAGGTGGTGTATATGCATTACCGCATATTATAAGGGGTTTAGGTGAAATTAAATTAAATTTGGGGGCTATAAAAGGATATAGCCGAAATTTAGAGGTTTATATGAGTTTACATAAAATTATGAGATTATATAAAGTTTTGGGGTTAAATGGTAATTTCTGGAAAATTATGGTATAAACCGTAATATATGGATATTAATGGTCAAGGAAAGATTAAGGTGGTCAACCTTGACCATATGGTAGGTTTTGACCAAATTAGATAAGTTAAATAACTTATATAAGGTTTTATAACAAGATAAGTATTTTATGGTAATATTTATATAACATATGTGGTGAATATGTTATTACCGAAAATAAAGGGTGTAAAATGGTATTATAAACACCCATGGGCTATTATGAATTTTTAGGAATTTATTGGGTTGAATTTGGAATTAAGATAAACTATATATGTATAATATATAGTTATTATGTCATTATGACACTTTGGAATAAAAGGTGGGGTGGTATAATAAATACCGAGAATATATGGGTTATTAAGAATATTTATAACCCTTTGGTGAGATTTGGTGATTTTTAGAATTATATAAGAGAATTTATAAAGATATGTGTATAATATATAGTTATAATGATATTATAAAACTATATGTTATAAATTGGGTCAAATGGCAATTATAGAAAGTTGGTGGGTTGAAAAATAATTTAGAATAGACATAGGGTCTGTTCGGAAATTTAACCATAGGTTATATTTATACTAAGGTTAAAATGTTATATTAAATGGTATATATAACATGGTATAAATAATGGGGTGATTTTGTAAATAAAGGAAACTATGGTTTATGGAAAAGAATAAGGTATGAATATATATGCCATGCGGCAATATATAATAGTTTTGTATAAAAACTATAGGTTATGCATTAAAGGAAATAAAAATATCATATTATATGATATTAGGATATGGTATAACATTACATAATGTTATGTGGTCAAAAGGAAATTTAAGTAAAGTTAAGGGCTGTACCGAATTATTAAGGTTGAAAATATGAACTTTAGACTATGGTCTATAATGTTATAACAATTATATGGTTGAGATGGAATTAATATAAGTAAAGATATTCACATTAAATAATTGACAAACTATGAATAAATAAGATTTATAAACTAAGGTATTTATTGAATAAACCTTAGGAGTTGTAAATATACAACATAAAATGTTACATAATATTAGGATAATAATCTTAATATAAGTTGTATGATATAATACAACTAATGGGAATAATCATCTAGCATAAGATGATAAAATGTAACATATAATATAAGAGTTTATTAAACTCATGAAAATTACCTGCGTGGTAAATATATACATACACAAAAAATGTATATAAGGATGGATATATATTATGGTTGGAAACCATATAATATAATGGTGGTGGTTATTACAAAAATAGTTACGAACTATAAGGTATCAGTTTTTGGATGCAAACATTATTTGCTAAATATAATGGGGTATATAATACAATGTATTATAATGGATGGTGGGAAAATGATACAATACGAAAAAGAATACAATATAATATAATCATGCATGCATACATGCAACTATAGGTTATGTACCTAAGTTTAATGGTGGACAAGATTAAAGAAATATAACAGATTAGATTTAACAGTCAAAATATTTTTGACGTACGAGTTTGAGTAACAAAGCCGACCAGTTTAGAGAAACCCGTAACAAATAACTGTAGGAAAACAGGGGTGATCTATCGGGGTTACTTATTATTCAGAAATACTGGATTTAGTTAGTCATGGAGACTGACTTATAGTTTTATTACCGTTTAGATCATACTACAGACGGAGGCGCTTGACGAGCTAGTGGTCTACATTGCGCATCCTAGGTCTTGGTGAACGGTATGTAAAGGGGTTTGATCCGAGTTGTCCTAAGGAAACTCCTTGGGCTCGGATTTGTTTGTTATCACTTGTGTGTTAAGTGTTTTGGATACGTGTATATGATTATATGCTACTGCATTAATTATTTATGCATGTGCGTCCCACGGGACTAACACTACGTCGACTATAGATCGACTTATATAAACATACATATACGTTATTGTGATGACATGACGGTTACTTGATATAATACCATGATATTAATATTAAGTATATGGCAACCTAAGTAAAACACTTAGGTATGAGTCACGACATTGTCGGTCTCTAGAGCATGGATCTCGAACATGAATATAACCTAGATTACTTCTAGGTATGTGTGAGACCCATTGGGCAGCTAATTAATAATTGTATTCTCCATAAGACTAAGAACATATCTTAAACATTATGAGAGAGAGATGGTATGAGTTGAGGTGAGGAATCCCGGTAGTTTACGAACTACTTGGTTGCGCAGTTGTGATCACTGAGGGGTTTCCTAATTGGATTCCGCTCCAGGTATACCTAATGAGCCCTATTTGGATCGTGGGTCAGGTGGCTACGGCCTTTTCTATGGACGTCTTACGAGACATAAGAGAATAGTCAGGGGCCTCCGGACCTCTGGCGAAATGAGCACCTTTGTTTGTACGGGAGGACTACTGTCCATGGTGAGGTTAAGGGGTTGTCTTAACATGACGCCCAACTGGTATTAATTAAACATGGTTTGGATGAGGCCTACAAGGCCAAGGTAAATTAACTAAGGAAACTGTACGCTACGGCGATTGTACATTGTACATTATAAACTGTACGCTACGGCGATTGTACATTGTACATTATACTGTGGTTATTTCGATACGTTCGATATACAATTGTGGTTTATGATATTAAATGATTATTTGGATTGGATGGATGGTTCAGTGTTTATGAATATTTGGATGGATGATTATGTACATTGTACAGGTATATTACAGTATTGATTATAACTGTAAAATGGTAAAGCATGAAACCAATCTAATAATAAGATGGTTAAAATGACTAAGTGACCATTAGGGTCCAGGCCCGGCATACACAGCGCATAGCGCTGATACTACACTCATTGTGCAGGTTGTGATTGTTGTCGAAGCCGAAGAGCAAGAACAGGGTAATTAGAGATTACTTTGATTACCATACAGGGAGTTGTTTATATTACAATGAAGATGGTGAATTTGTATTATGGTACGGTTATGTATATTCAGGATTGGGTAGACGCTCACTTGTCGATATTTATGGTTTATGGACTTAGTATGATGTATAGGAGTTTCTCGTTATCACAGTGGTTAGCAGTTTGTTTATGTTGGAGGTTGGATGTAGTTTGGCTACGTTGCTCGCATGGGCGAGTAATGGCCGGTGACACCCGAGTAAGTATTGTTATTGTATTTAATTCTTCCGCTGTAAGACGTTTTATTTATTGCTACGTGAGAGATTATTATGTGATTAAGGAGAGGGGTGTTACAAAAGTGGTATCAGAGCGGAGTACCGCTCTGATGACGAGGAAATAAGTTAAGACAGTGAGCTTAGGACTTGGGAAATAACGGGAAACATTTGGGAGGTACGAGACGATTCATCTTAGAAAGATATTGTGTCTAGTAACGCAAATTGCGTGATATGTTAGCCTTTAAGGCAATTCAATATCTATTGGTTGTGTACGGTAATTTACCGAGTATTTATGTGACATATTGTACTACAGATGTCTGGTGGAACTAGAGGGCGTGGTACTGGAAGAGGTGGAGGCGGTGACCCCGTCATTCCAGGAGTTGCAGAGACGGTTGCTGCCGTACTCACACAGCTGGGTACTCAGATAGGAGGAGCACCAGCCCACCCGCCACAACCCAGGGAAACGAATTGGCTGAAGTCAGTTACCGAGACCCGACCACCTACATATTCAGGGGAACCAGACCCCGTAGCCTTGGAGCGTTATATTGTTGAACATGAGAAAGCCTATGAAGCTTTACAGGTACCGGCCGACAAGAAGGTCGTCATTGCTGCTTTCCATCTGAAGGATGCAGCCAGCACTTGGTGGAGGTTGGTCAAGGACCATCACCTGGCTACGCCCGACTTTTCGTGGGCTGCCTTTGTCGAGTTGCTGAGAGGGAAGTACTACCCGTCGCACCTCAAACAGAAGAAGCGCCATGAGTTCGAGACATTGTCTCAGGGAGGTCTGACCGTGGATGAGTACTACGCTCGATTCGTTGGTCTGCTGGACTTTATCCCAGGTGTTGATTACTCAGAGACCGTTAAGGTCGAGAAGTTCCGGGGGGGATTACTGTTTCGCATCCAGATGGCGATGGGTGCTACCCCCTACACTACCATCCAGGTATTAACATGAAAGCCATAAATTCTTTACTTACTACATTACCGTTTAACGTTGTGAGAACTTACCAAAGAGATTCCAGGAGTGTTATGACGCTGCCTCGAGGACGGAGCTAATGCTCCAGACTCGGGAAGAGACTCTCGGGGCCAATAAAAGGAAGAACCCTGAGGGAGAGTCTGAGGGTGGAGGCGCATCTCAAGGCGACACCAAAAGAAGGGAAAGTAAGGACTTATCCCGTTCTGAATTGTTACCATATTAAATACCTTATGAATGCTGACCCGGAACCTTGAACAGGAAATTCTTTCCAAAGAAAGGGCAGCAGGGTAACCAGGGAGAGAAAGGGAAAAAGCCCGTCCTTCGGTTGACCGGCCCAGTATTGATGCTCAGCCTTTGAGATCTGCGCCTCCTAAGGGTGAGAACACCTACCTCTTAAATTCAATTGTGACCTTAACCTCTATATCATCAGATTTTAACTTAAACTAAATACTACCATCAGGCACTGGACAGCCCCAGCGCCATTTCTATTGCAAGCGTTGTGGGAAGGACCATCCCGGGGTCGACTGCGAAGGCCGCAAAGTTGTGTGTCGGTGCTGCAAGAAAGAGGGCCACAGGGAATTCGAGTGCTGGATGAATCCAGAGAGCCGTAACTACAGGCCACCAAGGAATACTCAGAAGACCTCAGTTGGAGGATCTGGAGTACCACAAGGCGGTCAGGATGGCCAGACATCTACTGATGCTGGAGCCTTTAAAGGCAAGGGAGTAGATAGGGCATTAGTACCCTGAACTCCATGAGACCGCTGGTGGAAGACTTTTGTTTACTGTGTTGTGTACTTACCTTGGATGTTAGATAGAGATATGTTATAAATATGTGGGGGTGTGTCATTGACCACTCTCCTTTTGTGTATGACTTTTGAGATTATGTGTGTTGGAACATCGAGTGTTGCAGAGATAGCCTTTCACCGCGACAGAGTCAATCATCACTAGACAGACACAAAGAGTGAGCCTCTTCAATAGAGTCCGCGTAACAAAGAAGACTTAATAGACTCTCTCGTGCTGTTGTGGAAAATAAGGAGTCAACTCGGAATACTTTAAACACCACAACGGTCATGAAGTTCTCCCTCAACATCCGAAGATCGCGGCCCAAGTAAGAAGACCATTCAAAGCCGTTGGAAGTTGTCTTAGCCACCAGATCCTACAAAGTGGACTCGATGCGAGTAACCTTAAAACCTTGACGGATTACATATATATGAACAGGATGTTAACGCTTACATTATCATGTAGCCATACTTGACGACGCAGAGTCAATGAGACCGGTAATTACTGTACCAGAATTTCCACCTGCATGGCGCACTTGCTATTGCAAGCGCTATGACAATTAAACCACTGAAATTTCCATATGCCTTGCGCACTTGCTACAGCAAGTGCAACAACAGCAATAGCAACAGCAACTACAAATGCAACTGCAACAAGTACTACTTTTAATCTTTTATTATATATATAAAAAATTTATTTTCATATTTTTCATACAAAACTTGAGATTAGAAACCTATGCAACTTTGGAAGGACTGTTAGTCCAACCACTGCAACTGGAGAAATGCTACAGCCACTGTGACTGTAAACCACACCAGTTTAAACGTTCGAGGAAGTTTCAGACAGGGCTTATTAGCCAAATACCATCAGTGTATACCCGCATTTAATGCTAATCACTACTAGTGATACATGTTTAGTCCTTATGGACAAGCATACCCTTAGTAGATGCACCACCGTCAGTGAGGATGGTTGGGAAGTGAAGAGCCACGTTGCTCAAGCTATTAGGCAATCTGCAATATATCCAATTAAACGGATGAGGGAATGAATATGAACTATGGATGGGATGTGATTATGATTTTACAGGGAGAAAAGGAATATGAGTACACTCAATGAGATTGAATTGGGAGAACCAAGTTTGCTAAATATAGCACAGATTTTACTTACACCGAGCTGAATAACACCGACTATGGCACGAATTACCACTGATGCCATTAGGGCAATAACACCTACACAAGATAACTGATAACATGAACTAATAAAAAAAAAGAAGAAGAAAACAAAGAAAAAAAGGATATCCATCAAAGGGAGATTGACAACAGAATACTTCACAATACCCGTGTGACAGACATTACCAGTTTACTAAATGAGACATGGGACGACCGCACTCCGTTAGGAGCATGTGGGCCTGACAGACTTATTTATGAGTTAGTCGGGTAAGTAGTAATGTATCAGTACGGTACCCCATGCAAGTAGACAAGTAGTGTTAGGAACACGAGAAGTAGTCAACTCCGTACTAAGGACAGCGAGACAGATTACCTCGAAGATGGACGAGAAGAGCCGCAGTTAAACCAACGGGCTAGAGAAATCAAGAACCTTCAACAGAGAACAGTAGACAGTATACAGTGAAGACAAGGAAACCGTTCAAGGACGTGAAACCAAAGGAAAGAAACATGAAAACCCATTATGGATGAATAATATGTAGAATCCTCATAAGGATCAAGCAAACTCTTGCAATCTAGAGGAAATCTACCAGATGATTTGGACATAAACGTGTGACTACGCAATGATGAGAGACAAAGCTAAATACTAGCAGATACCTTAAGCAAGGAAAATGGACTTGGAATATACCACTCACATGATAATTCGCTCAACTTATCTGTTTGACTCATTAGATATTAGCTGCTGAGAGTTTACGCCTCTGCACTCTGTATGACTGAGTGTTTTGGTATTGCACTGGTGCAGTTATTTAATCTAGTGGGAATACAGAAAGATGCAATGAATATCAACACGAGTGTGTATCAAAGAACTACAACAATGTGTTACTCCGGAACAAAACCATCAGGAGACACGGATGACAAGCATTATCTCCGGGGACATATAGGTTGGTATGTCTTAGTATTACAAGACAAGTGCAAAGAGCACTAAGTACTAACAATAGCCAATGTCATATTACACCTCAAGCTGAATGTCAGTGAGAAAAGACACACGCATGTATGCTAGTGATCCTAATTAGTGGATTCACAGCAATGAAAATAGGCAAATTGAGCCTATGTTCATGGGTCTGCACCTCATACGGAGCGAGTGGGCCCACTAGAATGAACTTGGGAGCGAGCACAATAGTTTAGTGCCACATCCTTTATGTATTGTGGAGCCCTGAAGGGCTATAGTCATACCCATCTCTCTGATATGAGGATAATCCATGAGTTGGAGAACTCTTTGAGAGCCAAGTATCCAGCGCTCCTTGTTGAGCGGCTGTTGTATACTTGTGGGTACGGGGGCGTAACCCTTTTTAAGGGGGGTAGAGCCTCTTGGCTATGCACTTGTGTGCACTAAGTTTTGTTTGTTACGTATGCATTGCATACAAAGAATTGGTGGTGTGCGGGGCATACGAGGTTTTGTTGATTATGGTTGGTACGCGGGGAGTACGTTGTTTGGTTTGTTTGTGTGTGATGTGCACTTGTATGTATGTATCTTATGAGATACCTGTTTGAATGTTGTAATTACACCCAGGTGTGTATTACTTTTCTTATGCTACTTGTGATATATATTTATATTGCTTTGTAGAATGATTACATATGGTATTGCCTTGATACAAAATGAATCATTAGATATGGAACGTGGAAGCGATGGTATGATATGGACACCTCGGGGAGGTTGTCAGGGTTTGTAGAATTGATAGGAAAATGATGGTGCTGATGGATCACCTATATCCATATATGATTGAACTAACGCCACAAAGTGATGGCTATGTGCTGTATAAGCGCAATACGATGTATGTAAATGATATATCACATAGATATACATTATGGGAACAATGGGTAGTTATACATTTATATACTTACCTATTTGATTGAGAGACTTCGGGACGAAGCCTTTTGAAGGGGGGTAGATTTAAATACCCCAAACTAATAAATCATGGATTAAACATCTAATCACATTGATTACGGCCTAAACATGCCTTAAAAGTCAACTGAGAACAACAGTGGTCAACACAAAGCAACATATTGCACCCTTTGACTGTGTAGGGTAAATAAAAACCCAAATGAACTTATTAGGACCTAAAATTTTGTCCTAAGCATATTAACACATTAAGGAACACACTACAATTGTTGGACAACACTCCAACACATATAACAAGCATTTACATGCTTCAAGGTCAAGTAGGGCAAAAATGTGCTCTAAGGACATTAAAAGTCTAATGACCTATAAATGATATAAAATTGGATACCATGATATCATGTAAGAACACAAAAAAAACTGTTCTCAAAGAAAATAGAGCTCAGAAACACCCTGCGACACAAAATGTGCACTAAAACACCTTAAAGCACGTTTTTGTGTAATTGCCTTCTAAATTGGCTTTTAAATGGGCTTAAAGGTTATAATTACCTATAAATATGCTAATATATCATATTATAACATATTAGGAATTTAATTCCAGAAATTTACAAATTTTTACAAATTTAATATTAAAATATTAATAAAACCCTAAAGGGGCCCGTTTGAGTCAAATTGACTAAGAATGGTCAAGAGGTCAAAGTTTGACCCCTTGGACCTCATGGATTCGGCAGTCACAGGCTGGGGGAGTTTGAATTCGCCACTTGCAAGCACAAGAGACAAGCTTCCAACACATTCCTTAAATTAAGGGACTACTTTACCTTTTTAATACTATAGTCTATATATCACACTTTTTGGCTCCTTGATTGATTCAACCTTCAAAAAACGTGTGAGACCCCTCCAGCCCCTCCAATAATCGATGCCAATCTGCTTTGGTGAGTCATCAAACACCAAATACAATAAACAAAGCAAATAATGTGTTTTAAGACAATTTGACCTACCTTCTCTCATTGCCTTGCTTCCCAGCCGACACCAAGGCTCCTCATCCTCCCTTTGGATTCTCCAAACCGTGGCTAACATGCCAAATACATAGGAGAACAACAATTGACATAGGTAAGCTTATTAAGCCATTTTATGTTCAATTTCTTCACAATTCTTTCCTCTTTCGGTGGATCTAAGCATCAACCATTTCCATCCATGGATCTCGGTTGTTTTGGAGGTTAAATGAAGGAGGAAGCTCGGCATTAACAAGGGAATAAGGTGGAGAAAGCTAATCTTGTTCTTAAGGTATAAAAATGTGCTTTAAGCACATATCTTTTGATTCCCTTCAAATTCGGCTGTGAAACTTTGTTCCTAGCCTTATTATCTTCATCTTAACATACTTATTCAGTTGGTATACCAAGAGCTTCAAGGTATAGCCAGATCGAAGCCAAAAACACCATTTTAGGCACTTTAAACAAGGTAAAGATTAGCCATCTTCTAATCTGAGTTATACCAGTTTAAAGCTTGGTTTTAGTAGCACTTTTAATGATCTTTACCTACTGTAAACACAGGCCGAATTCAACCTTGGTTACCTTGGTATTTTAAGGTAAACTTTACCTTGAAAATTGACATTAAACACTTCTTATGGTTAGATCTTGCTTGGAGACTAATCATGAAATACCCCGAACTTAAATATGGTGATTAGATTATTTTAATATGGTATTTAAGGGCCTAATAGTGCCTAAGTAATTTTTGGTAATGCATATACACCACCTACATGTAAGTGTGTTATGTTATGAATGGAAAGTCGGGAATTTGCCTAAGTTTACGGGGATAATTCATGCTTAATTATCTACATTTTGGCTTTAAATTCCCTTCTTACTGGCTTGTTTGTGCTTTATTGTTATATTTGTCTTCTAAGATTGGTTTTATGATTTTCAGGCTAAGCAGCTCAAAAGAGCGCTCTCAGACCAAACTAAAGATGTTTGGATGCTCAAACGAAGTCCTTAGAAGTTAAATCAAGTATTGAAAGTCAAACCGGGATTCCAACGATGATTCTAAGAAGGAAATTATTAGTTTTTACATTGGTCCGGGACTTTGTACAAGAATGTTTTCCTGAACCACGCAATTGAAAGACTTTCTGCCTTATTTTGGTGGGGGTCTGGGAATATGTCCTGGGAAACAAACCCGGACCACCTCTATTAAAGCTTCCTCAACCACTTATGGCCATCTCGTACACTTTTCTCCCCTTTTACTTTCTAACATCTTAGTGGTCTCATGTTATACCTTGGGATGAAGATTTGACCATAAATCCCCAAACATGCTTGTAATACCCACTTCATTTAATGTAGTTGTTTTCTCTCTTAAAGCTTATTGAATGCTCTAGAATTGATCTCCTATGGCATTTATAGTGATTCCTAACAACATATATCCTTGAGTTAGGGGTTTTGACTAAGAGGGAGAGAAACTATAGTTTATACCTTCTAAAATTAGTTGGTGAATCCTATTGCTATTATTAAGAACTTGTGATTAATGATATCTAGTTACTTATGCTTAACTTGAACAAGAAGTGAATTTAGCTAGGTAAGAGTTGACTTCTTCATGTTTTGGAAAGTCATTATACTGGTTATAATAGACAACTAGAGTGAAGTGATATTAAGAGTAAGTTTGGGTGTAATTAGGTGAACACAATCATTCTATGGTATATCTCCATCCAATCCATTAAAACCTCATCTTAATTTACTCGTGTATTGTTTCTATTGTGTTAACTTGAACCACTGAGCTTGCCATCGGCTAAATCCCCAATTTATTATTTTTATTTCTTTAAATACCGAGGCTAGGGAGATAGTGACCAATTTCCTTGTAGATTCGACACTTGTTGTACTACCTCGATTAGGTGCACTTGCCTACACCTTGCATATTAAAATATATAGATGCATAACAAGGGGTGCAATTAGCTAGGTAAGGTTTGACTTTTTCATGATTTGGAAAGTCATTAATTTGGTTCAAATAGGCAACTAGAGTGAAGTTGGAATTAAGGCAAGTTTGAGTGAATTTAGGTGGAATCAAGGCAACCAGAGTGATGTTTACTTGTTGCTTTTCTAGTTGAATTGAATTAAACAATTAAGCTTGTCGCCGGCTAAACCTCATTTACCTTTCTTTACACTAAGGGAAAATTGCATCCCCCACCCATGACGTTTGGGGAAATTACACACCCCACCCACGAGGTTTCAAAAATTACTTGGCCCACCCATGTGGTTTCCGCTATTTTACATCCAGCAACATTTATAATATTTGATTAACTTAAAAGATGGTTAAATGTTATCTTAAATTGATGAAACTTTCCATTCATAACATAACACACTTACATAGTAACCTCGGACTTAATGGTCCGGGTACCTTAACAACATTGCACTTACATAACAACCCTTAGACTTTCAGGTCTGGGCAACATAACAACGTTTAGACTCATAGGTCTTGATAACATAACAATCTGTAGACACATGGGTCTAGGTAACATAACACTTTCGGAACTCAACTATTAGGATTCAAGGTCAAAATAACATTTATTACATATACCACACAACATGTCTTAGCATGTATATCAACCAGAAATACCTTTTCCATCTCTTCATGGGCCTGAGTCCCATGTTGAGTACATATACACTGTGATCCCACAGAACCCGGTCACGATGGACACCTTCTGGTCCCCGTTCTTTTGGGAGATCAAAACAATCACATACATCTTTAAAATATACTTCTCATGTCACCGGTCCGAAGACAAAGGCTCATACGTCCTCAGCTCGTGAGCAAGTAATACGAAAATATCCCTTTATGAGGTTAAGTAGAATGAAATCCTTTATTGGAAAGTACCAATTGAAAATCCTTTTTACAAGGTCAAGTAAAAGAAGTCCTTCCTTTGAAAATACCCCCTAAGAATCTTAGAAATATTAATTGAAGTCTTGAAAATACCAGTTGAAAATTTGAAACCACCAATTTAAAATTCTTTTGAAAACACAATACAACTCCAAGTCCAATTTTGCTAACTGCATCTTATTCTTGATGTGATTATTTGTGACCACTTATAGGGAGTTTCAAGAATCATCCAACCCTGATGTGATCAGCATCAGTGTTGGACTATCTTTCCACCCCAATTTGTGTTCGGCTTCCCTTGATCTCATGATAATCAAGTTTCACCTCCCACTTCATTTTCAAACAACAACTAATTCTAGCATATACCATTTTCTATCTTTTAATCCATCTAGTCATAATCATTACATCTCCAAGGAATAGAACTCCGTCTATCAATCATCACCCAAATTCAACTTAATCCAAGTTACCTAGGGAATTTAATCCTTACTAGGTTCTATATCGGTTTCATACCCCTTCATAAATCGCAATACTGTATATATATATATATATATATATATATATATAAATATCAAAATACGATACACTGTTTTACAATCATTCTTATAAGAACATATATTGTCGGGGTTTTATTTCCCCGGCAGTTTCTCTACTCCCTTATACTTGTACTCTCACACACATCTGTTAACACAATAAGCACACTTATCACAATGGTATTCGCATCTTCTATGCGCAATTACCACAATTACACCATGAATGAATGTGTATGTTTATGTAACACACGCACCAATCATCAAAACAATTCATTTTGTGCTATGCACACCATAGTTCACGTACACTTGTACGGTAAAAACACTAAGCGGTCTTGCGCTCTACCCCCCTTAAAAGGGATTACGCCCACGTAATCAATCACTGAACATTGGTTAAAAATGTTCTACCGTCGTGAAGTGTTTTATCTCCACGCGGTCTGTTATACAACGTGTTCTGGTTAGAGGATCTTAACCATATCGGTGGTTTAGTCCCTAAACCAAGAATTCTCACTAGAGTTTTTTTTAACTCTTAACTGGTTTCAGTTCTGGCCTGTGAGGCTTCTAGGCATTAATAACTAGCCATTTACTCATATTCACTACGCACATCCCAACACTTGAATCGCTGGCTCACTAGTTTCTGCTGCGCAACTCTTGATAACTTTAGAGCTTAGTTTGCCCCATACGTTATTCTTACTGTATTGTACATCCCCGATTATCACCTTTATCATGGTAATAACGGTTTCTCAACCGACACGTGGTATCTCTTACCATGAGCGAATTCGGTGAGTTACAAACTTTCTATCCACTTCCATGATAGTTTACTGTGTTCCACAATGATTTACTTGATCTCTTCCGACTTATTGTCGGTTGAATTTGAGCTACTACCTAATGAGTAGTACTCTTTCGGTTATTTCCAACACTTGAGGTATATTCCATACCGATATTTAATGCACCCCGTTACTGTAGTCACTTATTGCCAATCAAGTATCCTCTGATTGGTACGACCGTGCATTTCTTATGCATCGGTCTTATCACATTATAAGTCTTTGTTCTTCTATCACATTTAACATTTCCCAAACTTCCTAGCTATCTCACTCGATCATTACCGCGCAAGTGCAATACCAAAACACTCAGTCATACAGAGTGCAGAGGCGTAAACTCTTGACAGTAAATCTCTTATGCGATTGCAATGGGAATCCACACTGAGTTCCTTATCACATAGTACCGACCACTGGCTTATTGCCCAGTCTGCGTATCATCACTTACTTGTATGTCCATTGAGTTTCACTCATAACTGGTCTTATTTGCCATAATACTATTTAAAAATACTTATACAATGGTCGCTCACTGCGCACCATGCTCTTTCTCCTTGCATAACATTAACTTACACTGCATCCGCTATTATATTAGCTTCCGCCATTACACTGTGTTTCGCCACTTATTTGGCTGATTGTTGAATACTCTATTCTTCGAGTCTTTATGCTCCTTGAGCGTTGTTCATTACTCATTTTAGCATCACACCCCTATGGTGGTTGCTGTTAGACTTATTACTCTTGCGGTCTCCACAACTGGTATAAACACCCCCTTTCGTAAGGCGACTACTCAAATCATTCTTGGGTAATAACAATATGGTCAACCCTTAACATATTCCCTGAACTTAGTTCACATTACTACCGCTGTTGCGGTCTCACAATTATCAAGAGGTATCCCCACTCTTAGAGCAGTGGTTCGTTATCTGCTTATTTACTTATATAACTTAAACTTCCGTAATCAATAAAATTTACTTGACACATTCCATTTATGGCTTATAAGTCCTATTGCTTCGAGCTCTACTCACAGTAGGCTGTCCACACACATTTACTTCTCAGAACAATATTACACGGTTTAGAGGTGGTATTGGGCTCCATGACAAGGTCGTTACATCGCGGTTCCTTTCATGGGATGCCCCTTCAAGGATGTCAGACTTCCTCCTGACGACTCATGCTTAAGCTGGGTGTTAGTCTCAACCCTTGCGTTTCTGTCACATATTTTGTTCAACCACTGTTGATCCAAACACCCTTTTAAGGACAGCTCCTGGGTGTCACTAGGTTATGCCATCACATCTGGCTTGCACTTATTGGTATGTTTAATTAACTACATAGCCTTGTGTTCTTGGCTGGGTTAAATATCCTCTCTAGTGAGATTGATATCTCCGGATAGTCTAAGTGATCATTCCGGGAGTCTCATCCCGATCATTGTACATTAACGTGTCCATAGTAGGCATCTGCCTCGCCATATTTAGGCTGGGTACTTACTCCAGCTATTACGTTCATCCCTCAGGATTCTTAAGACATATACGATGTCTTTACTTACCAATCAATGCCCTTCGCACTTCCCGACTCTTAAACATTTCCTTGAAACAAACTCACTAATTCCTTTAGTCTCCTTAACTTAACTTGGTTCCTTTAGTTCAACCATTCGATGTAATCCGTTACTCTTGTTTGGCTTTTACTGCGGACCGTAGTATGGAGTCGACTACTTCCCGTGTTCCAGACTCCACTCGTATACATATGTGGGGTACCCTACTGATACATCGCTACTTACCCGACTAACCCATAAGTAGGTCTGTCAGGCCCACAAGCTCCTATCGGAGTGCGGTCGTCCCACATTTCAGTTGGTACACTTGTAGTGTCCGTCACCCGCCTAGGTGAAGTATTCTGTTGTCAACTCCTCTTACATTATCTTATGATAATATGCATTCCGTGCTTCCCGACATAATCAAGGGAAGTTTATCCACTGTTGTATTATTATGAACTCCATCCATTCCCTCGGGTTGCTGCCTTTGGGTTTACCGGCTTCCGTCGGTTATTCAAAAGTATCTGGGTATAACTTACCTACCATGTGGCACGGAGGCCAGTGTAGGTCCTCTGGTTTGGTTTAAAAAGGAAGGTTGGAAATAAAATGGGTTTGAAAGAAATTTTGGTTTTGAAAAAAGAGTTTGAAAATAAATCTAAGTTTAAAAGAAAAATTCTCGTGGTTTCACAACGTTTCCTTGCCTTAACCAAGTCTAGCTTCCTGCTGACTGGTGTATTTCCAATTACAGAGGTCAGGCTGCTAAGCCCTTCCACGATTATGATGATCTCACTTAACTTCATAGTACTTTACTAAGTACTTTGTAGTTGTTAAAAATCTCCCGCACAACCTTGTTGTAGCAGCACTTGCCATGGCAAGTGCGCCATGCAATCTGGTTATCGGTTCAATACACACCGGTTGCGGTATTGCTTCCATCCGCACTGACATCAGTGGCCTTGTTGGCCCTTACTTTGGTCTTACAATCTTAATAATAATCTTCTGGGTACTTCTCTCTGTCATCACATGACAACCATTAACTAGGGTGTTTCCCATTCTGGAAGACCCCTTTTTTGCTTAGTATCATAACTTCTTCGCAGCCCGTTCCACGCATTTGTGGTTACTGAGACTTGTCTCTCGTTTGGGTACTACGTTGTAGTTCCTTTGTTGGTTGGTATACCGTTGGTGTATTATTTATCATTTGTTATCCCGTAGACACTCGTCTCTGGTTTCATTACTTCACTTCTTGCTTGCTGCACGGTCGGTGCGTTGCAAACTGGTTGTTCTCGACTGCTCGGCATGTCGACCCAGGTTGCAGGAAATTCTATTCCTCTACGCATAAGATTCTTCACTTTTCACTATTAAATGCGACAAACATTGTTCAAATAGAAACCGTCTTCGGGATTCCCACCTTTCGGCATCTACCGTATGACAAGTTCTTCGTACTTACAGAGGTAAATATCAACTGCTAGATCGGGTTTTCCCGAGTAAGAGATGACTTCCATCTCTCTGGCGTTCTTCCCAAATTATAAAATAGGGTTTGTGGAGGGCGGGATGGATATTGTAGGTATCCAGTACACACTGGCAATTCCTAACTAGCGTATTTCTCACGCTATCACTCAACCCTTAACCCAAAGTACTAAGATCCTAACTCGGTACTTCCTAAGCTCGGTAATTCAGTCATCAGAGCGATACTTCGCTCTGATACCACTTTTTGTAACACCCCAACCACAACCACACACTTAACAACACATTGCAGCGGAAATCACAACTCATAACACCACTTAACTCTTGGGTGCTACACGCCGTTAACCATCCACATGGCTAACAAGGCTAACTTACATACATTGTACCGGTCTGATGGACTAAACCCGAGCAACTACACATTAATCCCGTTCCACGTCCAACAATCATTATTCACTTACATTACAACTGTACCGAGTATTTACCAACTAACGCCGATACAACTTCGGTCTTACTACACCTACAACACATACACAATTTACATGACTACCCACATACAAACAACTACCCCGTCCTACTCTCGAACGGTTTCCAGTTCCTTGTACCTGAAACAGGAAAGAGAAGAAAGGGTGGCCCCCCAGGGGGCTCAACACCTTTGCTGGTATGGTAATCCCGCAACCCGCATGCTACCGGGCCACACACAACTATTTGTCGTCTTAGCATGCGGTTGATTATATTTAAAAATGCACACAACTGCACACTCATATCATGCTTATAAAGCACACATCCATCAATAGGTTACAAACACAAGATGAGTACACACAACACAACAACATACTCCACCTAATAACATGCACAAAACTTAATACCATTCTTCTTAGAGAACGTACACTTTACTTAGGATGCGCCGGAGGAAATATAAGCCCGAGCACACCATACACACACTTACTTCACTTAGGTGTGTCGGCCGTAATATAGAACCGATCACACCATGCACAATTTCCCCCTAGCTCCAATAATGATGAGTTAGGTAAGCCTTGGTTAAGCTTGTGGGTGGTTGTAATTCAAGATGGAAAAACAACCATAACATAACAGAGTGGGAGTCGAAGCGAACCTAGGCATCAAAACCCAAAAAACATTACACATGATTTCCCCCTAGCCCGATTGGAAGTCGAGTAGGTAAGCTTTGGCTAAGCTAGTGGGAGGTTGAAATCCAAGAAGGAAAAGCAACCGTAACATAACAGAGTGGGAGTTGATTCACATATATACATCAACTCCCAAACAACACGCGCGACCGGAACGACCGGATTCCTCACCCCCCATAACATATACATATTAGTTAAAGGTTCCTTCGTGGAACTTATCACATACATACACCACATAGTGTTACTAACTTGGTTAGACACATAGGGGAAGTAACATCCCTTTCAACAAACATGGATAACGGTATCCGATAAACAACAACATACTAAACAAGGTCACACAACTCACACATAACCATAACATACACTAACACACGGATAGTCATAGTTAGAACATTCCCGTAGGTTGGGACGTTTAATCCGAATACCGATCTCTTATGTGATCCTAGAGTCGGTTAGCTACGGTTTAACACATAATTAAGGTTAAACGGCATCGGAATTTATTTTCGCCTCATTAATGAATTACTATAAACTCATTTCATGCTTTATCTTGCAAGGTGGCAAACACACAGAAAAACAAGTTGGCATACAAGCCGGTGTAATCCGGTAGGACACAGGTTGCAAGAAAACCATACCTGTCACCGAGGGTTCACTCTAACGTGCCATCACATGTTCCTCGAAAAATCTTTGAACAACTGGTAACATTATAATTATTTCCATTAACATCGGGGTAATACAATTGTGTAATGACTAATGCGCCTATAGTTAACCCCGTCATCCCATTATACTTAATTTTACTCTTGTGATTTTAAGTTCACACTCTCACATTCAACCTAACACTTGTTTACACTTTCTAAGACCTTTACATCACTTTCTAAGGCCCTTACATCCTAGGAATTTTTAGGGGTGGTCCAACCCCGCAAACGGAAGCTAAAACGGAGCTCAAACGAGCAAATTATGGTCAAAACAGTACTATGTCCGAACTTGTGTCCGGACATCAATGTTCGGACACAAGCCGAGACTCAAAAGGATGAAAACAGACGAATGTCCAAACATGTGTCCGAGCTTCAAAGTTCGGACACAAGTTGAAGCAAAATCAGAGGAAAATTTTCAACTGTCCGAACTTGTGTCCGAGCTTCGAAGTTCGGACACAAGTCGAAGCAAAATAACCAGGGAAAAATTTTCAAGTGTCCGAACTTCCAAGTTCGGACGGAAGTTCGGACACAACTTAAAACTCAGAAAACTTAATCACAACGGGGCATGTCCGAACTTCCAAGTTCGGACGGAAGTTCGGACGCGCCAGAAAACTCAGCTAACAGAGGTGATTTCCATCCAGAATTGCACTTCTAAAAACCTACACTCACTCCTTGTTTCACAAGTTACAAACACCCATTCTTTTCCTTGAAATTCCAAGTTACCAAGCACCATTATGCTATAGATTTTGCACTCTCTTATCTCCATTATTCATCCACCATTACAAGGCCACCGCTCCACTCTACTCAACATTAAACAACCCAATTGAACACCTAAGTTCTCTCATCCATCAAGCCATCCTCAAACACTCATTTTCCACTAGAATTTTGCTATAACCTCCCCATAAACCTTACACATCCATCTTCACCAATTCTCATCCTTTCCATTCCTAATCTAGCCACACCCTTTCAAGGGTCCTACCAGCACATAACAAATCCTCAAATTCCATCAACAACCACATAATCAACATAATCTCCCAAAATCTCAATAACCACAATATCAATCACAAACTCAAAACATTTGGCTCTTAAGGCCCTCAAATCAACCATTAATTTACAAATCTCACTAGGATCAATTAAACACATTTCCAACATAGATTTCAATCCACAATTTTTGGGTTCGTTAATTTGTTTACCCATCCCAAACTCTAAAACAATTAAGAACAAGGTTCAAGGTAGTTTTCTTACCTTAATTTCACAAGTCTCCTTAATTCTTCTCTTGCTCCTCATCTTCTCCAAATCGGTCAAGAGGGCATGGAGTTTCCAAACTCCATCCCAACATTCAAGAACACAAAAACATACTCCATTAATTACCTAACCCTTAGAATATCTCAATTCAATCAAAGGGCTTAGACACAAGTTAGGGTTTACCTTATTGAAGCTTTTAAGAGGGATTCTCACCCTTGAATCAAGAAGGGGATTACTCCACCATTGTAGGGTTAATTTGGAGCTTAGAAGGAAGAGGAGACTCCAAGCTCCACATTGGTGCCATTTTCTCTTTAAATGGGAAAACCCATGGAGGTCAACTTCATCCTTTTGGAATTCCGAAAAGAGGGAATGATAGAGGAGGATGAGAGGAAGAAGAATATGTAATTATTTTTGTGATTGGAGCTTGTATGAAGCTTGGGCATGGCATTGAAGTTGGATTAGCCATTGGAGAAGGAGGAGAGAAATCGTTGGCCTAGGGGAGAAGATGGAGCCGGCTGGGAAGAAAGAGAGAGAGGAAAGAGAGAAATGAGATGAGAGAGAGAGTGGGTGGGGGTACTTGTACCCCTTTTTGTTATTTTAGCTCTTTTGACTTAATTAATTAGCTAATTAGTCAAGAGTGTGAGAGGGCTGTCTACATTGATAAAACCGGCCCACTAACATATACACACTGGAGCGTTTTTCGTCTTTTACCGAAAACGCTCGTTTATTTACCCGGCTTAGCACTATTCACTAACCGGGACCTTTTCCGGAATTTTCTCGTTTCTTTTTTTAATGGTTATTAAACTCCCATTAATACTTAATTATAGTTACATATTCAACTATAATTTTACGGGGTCGTTTAACTGTTTAAAGTCACGTTTTCGGGTTTC